>PISX010005612.1:14044-105834 GCA_004024625.1 Mellivora capensis | reverse complement strand
CAAATTTGCTGGTGTATAGTTGCTCATAATATGTACTTATAATTGCTTGTATTTCTTTGGCGTTGGTTGTGATCTCTCTCTCATTCATGATTTTATTAATTTGGGTCCTTTCTCCTTTCTTTTGAATAAGTCTGGCCAGGGGTTTCTCAATCTTATTCTTTCAAAGAACCAGCTCCTAGTTTTGTTGACTTGTTCTACTGTTCTTTTGGTTTCTATTTCTTTGATTTCTGCTCTGATCTTTATTATTTCTCTTCTTCCTGCTGGGTTTAGGCTTTCTTTGCTCTTCTTTCTCCAGCTCCTTTAGGTGTAGGGTTAGGTTGTGTACTTGATGCGTTTCTTATTTCCTGAGAAAGGCTATTTACTTTCCTCTTAGGACTGCCTTTGCTGTGTCCCAAAGATTTTGAACAGTTGTGTTTTCATTTTCATTTGTTTCCATGAATTTTTTCAATTCTTCTTTAATTTCCTGGTTGACCCATTCATTCTTTAGTAGGATGCTCTTTAGCCTCCATGTATTCAAGTTCTTTCCAACTTTCCTCTTGTGATTGAGTTCTAGTTTCAGACCATTGTGGTCTGAAAATATGCAGGGAATGATCCCAGTCTTTTGGTACTGGTTGAGACCTGATTTGTGACCCAGGATGTGATCTATTCTGGAGAATGCTCCATGTGCACTAGAGAAGAGTGTGTATTCTGTTGTTTTGGGATGGAGTATTCGAAATATATCTGTGATGTCTGTCTGGTCCAGTGTGTCATTTAAAGCCTTTATTTCCTTGTTGATCTTTTGCTTAGATGATCTGTTCATTTCAATAAGGGAGTTGTTAAAGTCACCTACTATTACTGTATTATTGTTGATGTGTTTCTTTGATTTTGTTATTAATTGGTTTACATATTTGGCTGCTCCCATATCAGGGACATAGATATTTAAAATTGTTAGATCTTCTTGTTGGACAGACCCTGTAAGTATGATATAGTGTCCTTCCTCATTTTTTATTATAGTCTTTAGCTTAAAATCTAATTTATCTGATACAGAGATTGCTATCCCAGCTTTCTTTTGATGTCCATTAGCATGGTAATTTGTTTTCCACACCCTCCCTTTAAATCTGGAGGTGTCTTTGGGTCTAAAATGAGTTTCTCATAGACAGCATTTCGATGGGTCTTGTTTTTTTAATCCATTCTTATACCCTGTGTCTTTTGATTGGGGCATTTAGCCCATTTACATTCAGGGTAACTTGAAAGATATGAATTCAGTGCCATTTTATGGCGTGTAAGGTGACTGTTCCTGTATATTGTCTCTGTTCCTTTCTGGTCTGTTCCTTTTAGGCTCTCTCTTTGCTTAGAGGACCCCTATCAGTATTTCTGGGAGGGCTGGTTTGGTGTTTGCAAATTCTTTTAATCTCTCCTTCTATTTTCATTGACAGCCTAGCTGGATATAGTATTCCTGGCTGCATAGTTTTCTCATTTAGTGCTCTGAATATATCATGCCAGTCCTTTCTGGCTTTCAGGTCTCTGTGGATAGGTCTGCTGCCAATCTAATATTTCTACTGTTGTATGTTACAGACCTCTTATCCTGAGCTGCTTTCAGGATTTTCTCTTTGTCAATGAGACTTGTAAGTTTTACTATTAGATGATGGGGTGTAGACTTCTTTTTTTTTGGTTTTGAGGGGGGGGGTCTCTGTGCCTCTTGGATTTTTTTCTGTACTTACTTAATGGTTATAATATTTATTTATTAACATCTTATTTTTAATTTTATTATTTTCAGTGTTCCAAGATTCATTGTTTATGCACCATATCCAGTACTCCATGCAATGTGTTTCCTCCTTAATACCCACCACCAGGCTCACCCATCTCCTCACCCCCCTCCCTTCCAAAACCCTCAGTTTGTTTCTCAGAGTCCACAGTCTCTCATGTTTCATCTCCCCATCCCGATTTCCCCCACTTCACTTTTCCTTTCCTTCTCTTAATATCCTCCATGTTATTCCTTATGCTCCACAAATAAGTGAAACCATATGATAGTTAACTTTCTGTGCTTGACTTATTTCACTCAGCATAATCTCCTCCAGTTCCGTCCATGTTGAAAATAAGTTGGGTATTCAGTGCCTCCTGGATTTTGGTGCTTGTTCCCTTTGCCACATTAGGGAAATTCTCTGCTATAATTTGCTCCAGTATACCTCTGCCCACCCCGCCCTTTTTCTTCTTCTTCTGGAAACCCAATTACTCTGATAATGTTTGGTCTTATGGTATTACTTATCTCTCAAATTCTCCCCTTGTGGTCCAGTAGTTGTTTGTCTCTCTGTTGCTCAGCTTCTTTATTCTCCATCATTTGGTCTTCCATATCACCAGTTCTCTCTTCTGCCTCATTTATCCTAGCAGTAAGAGCCTCCATTCTTGATTGCACCCCATTAATAGCTTTTTTGATTTCAGCTTGGTTAGATTTTAGTTCTTTCATTTCTCCAGAATGGGATTCTTGGGACACCTGGGTGGCTCAGTGGGTTAAGCCTCTGCCTTCTGCTCAGGTCATGATCCCAGGGTCCTGGGATCAAGTCCTGCATCAGTCTCCTTGCTCAGCAGGGAGCCTGCTTCTCCCTCTGCTTGCCTTTCCCTCTGCCTGCTGCCCCCCTGCTTGTGCTCTCTCTCTCTCTGACAAATAAGCAAATTAAAAAAAAAAAAAAGAATGGGATTCTCTAATGCCTTCCATACTTTTTCAAACCCAGCTGGCACCTTGATAATCGCTATTCTGAACTCTAGTTCTGACATATTATTAATGTCTGTATTGATTAGGTCCCTCACCATTGGTACTGCCCCTTATTCTTTTTTTTTTTTTTTTTTTTTGTGGTGAGTTTTTCTGCCTTTGTCCTTATCCAGATAAGAAGAGATGAATGAAGGACGCCTGGGTGGCTCAGTTGGTTAAGAAGAGATGAATGAGGGGCACCTGGGTGGCTCAGTGGGTTAAAGTCTCTGCCTTCGGCTCAGGTCATGATCCCAGGGTCCTGGGATCGAGCCCTGCATTAGGCTCTCTGCTCAGCAGGGAGCCTGCTTCCCCACCCCACCCCGTGCCTCCTCTCTGCCTACTTGTCATCTCTGTCAAATGAATAAATAAAATATTTTTTAAAAAATGAATAAGAGAACAAAATGCTAAAAGGGTAGAAATGACCCCAGAAAAATATACACTAACAAAATCAGAAGAGACCTGAAATCAGGGGGGAGAAGAACGTGGAGGGGAATATATATATATATATATATATATATATATATATATGAATGATTTATGGAAGACAGCCACCACACACTTGATTTTGGGTATATCTTGGTCTGTTAAAAGAAACTACCTCCCAAAATTTTAAAGAAAGAAAATCTTATATCTCTATCTATCTATATACATATACAAAACTAAGGGTAAGCATGGTAAAGGGATGGAATATGACAGTAAAGATGAAAATTTTAAAAGATTCTAAAATGGAATTGATAAGTTGGCTGAAAAAAGAAAAAAAAAGGAAAGAATGTGATCAGGCTGGAGACTAGAGCAAAGCCATGTGCTAGATTTAGGGTACATTTTGTTCTATTGTGTCCCAAGTTTTTAAGGAAAACTGTATATATACAAAAAATAATGTTAAATACAATGAAGGGATAAAATATGACTTTAACAATGAAAATAAGAAAGATTTTTTTAAAGGTTTTATTTATTTGTCAGAGAGAGTGAGCACAGGCAGAGGCAGAGGGAGAAGCAGACTCCCTGCTGAGCAAGGAGCCCAATGTGGGACTCGATCCCAGGACACTGGGATCATGACCTGAGCCAAAGGCAACCACTTAACCAACTGAGCCACCCAGGTGTTCCAATAAAAAAGATTTTTAAAAAGGTATGGATAAGATAAAATAGTTTTTAAAAAGTTAAAATAGGAATGAGGAAAAATTTAAAAAGAAAATAAAATTTAAAAAATTTAACCTTGAAAGACTAAAGGATCATTGAAAGAAAGCCATGAAGTTTGTGTGCTCCTATCCCCTATCTCTGGAGTTCCGTAGTTCTCACTGATCAGTGATCTTGGTCTTGGCTGGACGTTCTTGGTGACCTTCTGGGGGAGGGGCTGTTGGAGTGATTCTCAAATGTCTCTGCCCGAGGCTGAATTGCACCGCCCTTGCCAGCTACCAGGCTAAGTAATCTGCTGGGTTCGCTCTAGGGAGCTTTTGTTCCCTGAGCGCTTTCCGTAGAGTCCGGAGGACGGGAATGGAGATGGCGGCTGCCGGGTCTCCGGCCCATACGCGCCCAGAGCTCGGCCCCCAAGTCCTCAGTGCGCCCTCAGAGAAAAGCAGTCAGTCCCTCCCGTCTCCCTGGTCTCCGGCCGGGCTCCGAGCTCACCCGGCCTGTGACTGAGCGTTTCTCTCTCTGGCACGCGGCTCCCTTTGGTGTCTCCAAACCCAGGGATCCCTGCAGCGCGCTCCTGCGCCGCTTCTCCCAGAGGAGGAAGGAGGGGGTCTCTCCGGAGCTGCCACTTGTGGGGTCCCTGCTCGAAGAGCAGTGGCCCGACTGTGCCTTAGATCACGGGTTAAGGCAACCCCGAGCCTAGAGCCCACTGCTCCGTCTCTTCAGCCGGCTTCCCCGCTCCATACCTGGGAGCGCTGCCGCACTCGGGCACCCCTGGTCTTTTTGTGTCCCCGCGGGTCCTGAGACCACACTGTCCCCGCGAGGGCTCCACCCCCCGCTTAGCCTCTAGAGCGACGACCCCCCGTGGAGCAGACTTCTACAAGTTCCGATTTTGTGCTCCGCTGCTCTCTCACTTGCCGGGAGCCGGCCCCTGCCCCTGTGGTTGATCTTCCTGTCGCTTTGGTTTCGCTTCTCCGCACATCCTGCCTTCTGGAAAGTGGTCGATTTTGTGTTCCTAGAGTTGCTGCTCTTCTTCTCTTCTATTTCCTGTTGAGTTTGTAGATGTTCAGAATGGTTTCACGGCTGTCTCCGTGGACTGCTCGGACCTGGTAATATTTCGGTCTCCCCTCCCTGGCCATCTTGCTCCTCTGAGCATCTTTTCATAGATTTACCAGCCATTTGGGCTTCTTTGCTGCAAATAATTATTCTTTGAAGTAATTCCACTTACACGGACTAGACACCCTTACGTCCTAGCATAGGGTCAAGAATAGATGGACAGGAGCTCAAACCTGTAAAATACATAACCTCTGCTTCTGAGTTTAGAATTTTAGGTATTTATTTTGAAATTTTTTATTTAAATTCAGTTAGGCAACATACAGTACATCATTAGTGTCATATGTAACGTTCAGTGATTTCTCAGTTGTATTTTTTTTTTTAAAGATTTTATTTATTTGACAGAGATCACAAGTAGGCAGACAGGCAGGCAGAGAGAGAGGAGGAAGCAGGCTCCCTACTGAGCAGAGAGCCCGATGTGGGGCTCAATCCCAGGACGCCGGGATCATGACCTGAGCTGAAGGCAGAGGCTTTAACCCACTGAGCCACCCAGGCGCCCCTCTCAGTTGTATTTAACACCCAGTGCTCCTCACATCTCACGTGCCCTAGTATGTACGTGATTTCTTTTTTAAAGATTTATTTATTTTAAGAGAGAGACCATGGGTGGGAGGGGTAGAGGGAGAGAATCTCAAGTAGATTTCACTGAGCATAGAGCCCAGCATGGGGCTTGATCTCATGACCCTGAGATTTTGACCTGAGCCTAAATCAAGAGTTATATGCTTAACCGATTGAGCCTTCCCAGGCGCCCCTAGGATTTGATTTTCAATAATGTAGAACTAGAAGTCACGAGAGACATTTACATAATTTTTAAGTAGAAAACATAGTGGAAAATTAGATTTTATTTTTTCATACTTTTTTTTTTTAAGATTTCATTTATTTATTTGACAGAGATTACAAGTAGGCAGAGAGGCAGGCAGAGCGGGGGAAGCGGGCTCTCCGCTGAGCAGAGAGCCCGATGTGGGGCTCGATCCCAGGACCCTGGGATCATGACCTGAGCTGAAGGCAGAGGCTTTAACCCACTGAGCCACCCAGGCGCCCCGGAAAATCGGATTTTAGATAATTTGTCTACCATGCAGATTGTGCCCTCATTTGGTACCTTTACTCTCCAGCTGGGAATGAGATTGTGTGTTGTGGGGAGCATGTATTTAGGGGAAATAAATTATATTTGATTTCTTTTAGAAATTTAAAAAATTTTTAAATTCTGAAATGATTTCAGACTTAAATGTCAAAATAATACAAAGAATTTGCATACCTTCACTTGATTGCCCAAATATTAATATTTCATGTCGTTTTCTCTATTAGTCTCTTTATATATGTAGTTTTTCGGGACCACTGGATAATATGTTGCTGACAATGTAATGCCCTTTTCCTCCTAAATACTTTATTTAGTACTTATTTCCTAAAAACAGTTTTGTCTTCATGATCACATACAGTGATGATATTCAGGAAATTAACTATGAGATCTCCCCCTGCTACTAATCAGGAGAAGAAGGTGTTGGGCAGTTTGCCATGATTGCTTTGGGGTGTGGGGCGGGTGGCGTGGGGCTGGTGGGCCACATTCTTCCAGGGCTGGGGAGGCCGTGTGGCTAACCCTGCCCAGATTCTTCTTGCTCCTCATCTCCTGCAGATTTCCTCCTCTCAGTCAGGGTTAGACTTGAGGGAGCCAGAGGCCCGGGCCAACCAGTCTCCCGAGCTGGGCCTCCAGAGCCAGGCCCCATCCCTGGAGACAGACAGTTGCAGGAGGCTGGGCTCCCCGTGCTTGGCATGGGCAGGACAGGGCTGGGAGCTGCCCCCCTTGCAGCCCATTCCCTTCCTCCTGGAGGGGCCAGGCCCTGGCAGCTCCATGGAAGCTGGATGATCTGGGCATAATTAGGCCTCTTAGCGGGGAGCTGAGCTGATGGACCGGCCTCCATGTGACAAGTGTGCCTGCCATCCTCTTGGGCCACCATTTCCAAAGCTTTGATTATGCTTTCCTGTTAGAATGAGTTTTGATCATGTATGTCTCTAGGAATATGTATGCACATCATAAAATAGGAAGAAAACCCCCCAAAATGTAAAGGATAAACAGAAATTCTAATATTTTCTTCCTTCACCTCGGAGACCTTGTTCTTGGTTCTATTTTCTTCCTCATTTACTCCCTAAGGACTATTATTACTGCTTTTTTCCCCCTTTAACTGTAATCTCAGGTTGAAGACTTCTGGGCTTAAAAACATGATAGTTAAAACCCTACGGTAAAGGTGGTGTTGTTTGTTCTGCTTGAAACCTTTGGGTTCTTTCTATAAAACTGAAGCTAGAAATCCCCCCCCGCCCGGTGTTACCGAGCTCTAACTGCAGACGTTCCTGTTGGAGGGTCCGCGGCGCACTGCAGCGACCTATGCAGCTTATGAAGTGGTGACCATGTTACTTTGGTGAGTGTCTATTGTCTCATGTAGACAGACACAGACGGAGGTCGTTTCCTTGTGATGAGAGCTTGGGATTTACTCTCCAACTTCCGTCATTATCACGTGGCCGCGCTCGCTGCAGTCATCGGGTTGTATCTTACAGCTGGAAGTTCGTGCCTTTTGACTGCTTTCAGTTTCCCCTTCCCGCCCCCCCAAAAGTGACCTTTGAAGGCTGAAGGTTTCAGAGCTGATTTCTAACCAGAGCTCTTGAAAATGGGGGATTGTAGGGGTGCCTGGGTGTCTCAGTGGGTTGAGCCACTGCCTTCGGCTCAGGTCATGATCCCAGGGTCCTGGGATCGAGCCCCGTGTGGGGCTCTCTGCTCAGCAGGGAGCCTGCTTCCTCCTCTCTCTCTGCCTGCCTCTCTGCCTACTTGTGGTCTCTGTCTGTCAAATAAATAAATAAAATCTTAAAAAAACATGGGGGATTGTAGAAAGTCGAACTCAGTTAAGGTCTTGAAGAGATGCAGTTTTCTTCCTACTAGAGCACATGTGATAGTCACTTTCTGTACTAGCCTCGGCCAAGACTGTCAGTTGATCATAGGTCTCCAGAATAGGGGTGTGCTAAGTACATGTTTATTATACAGTGGTCTGCACCTGCTGTAAAAGAATTAGAAAGTGCAGTGGAGCCGCAAGAAAGCCAGAACTACTCCTGATCCCGTCACCAGAGACAGCAATGTTAACACCTTGCTGGGTATCCGCCTGGGGTTTTAACGGATACTTTAAGTCCAATTTTAAGTCCAAGTGGAGTCGCTTTATCCAGAATGTTTTGTATGATGCTTTCTTTCCTCTTAAAGATTTTTATTTACTTATTTGACAGAGATCACAAGTAGGCAGAGAGAGGGAAGCAGGCTCCCTGCTGAGCGAGAGCCCAATGTGGGGCTCGATCCCAGGACCCTGGGATCATGACCTGAGCCGAAGGCAGAGGCTTTAACCCATTGAGCCACCCAGGCGCCCCATCTCTGAAAATATTTAAAATATAAAACCTCTCTTAAATCCTCAGTAATAGCAGTATTATAGGGAAATCCTCCTATAACTTACGAATGTGCACAGACACACTTCATTTCCTTGTGCTTCCCTTTATCGCATTCACAGATACTGCATTTTTTTTTTATTTTTACAGATGGAAGGTTTGTGAGGACCTTGTGTTGAACATGTCTGTGGGTGCCGTTTTCCCAACACCTTTCACTCACTTTGCGTCTCTGTGTCACATTTTGGTGATTCTTGCAATAGTTCAAACTTTTTCATTATTATCATTTTTTTAAAGATTTTATTTATTTATTTGAGAAGGAGCAGATAGAACACCTGAGTTGGGGGGAGGGGCAGAGGAAGATGGAGATGCAGAAGCAGGCTCCCCGCTGAGCAGAGAGCCCAACCCAGCTCAATCCCTGGGATCCCAGGATCATGACCTGAGCCAAGGCAGGCCCTTAACCCACTGAGCCACCCAGGGCCCCTATTGTCAGATTTGTTATGGTGATCTGTGATCAGTGATGATGACTTACTGAGAAGTCAGATGATAGCATTTTTGAGCAGTAAAGTTTGTCTTCAAGTAAGCACTACGTTGAAATGGGGCTTGAACTCGTGACCCTGAGTTCATGCTCTGCTGAATGAGCCACCCAGGTGCCCCCATAGAGTATTTTATTTCTTTAAGATATACTCATTGTTTCTTCAGATGTAATGCTGTGGCACACTTAATAAACCACGGTACAGTGTAATACAACTTACACGCACTGGGAGACCAGAAAACCTCATTGCCCGTGTTACTGTTGTGGGGGGTCTGGAGCTCAACCTGCAGTATCCCAGGCCTGGCCAGGGTATGTTGTTTGCATGATTTGAAAACACATGTGAAAGGGCGCCTGGGTGGCTCAGTGGGTTAAGGCCTCTGCCTTCGGCTCAGGTCATGATCCCAGGGTCCTGGGATCGAGCCCCGCATGAGGCTCTCTGCTCGGCGGGGAGCCTGCTTCCTCCTCTCTCTCTGTCTGCCTCTCTGCCTGCTTGTGATCTCTGTCAAATAAATAAAATCTTTAAGAAAAAAAAATAAAACCACACATGTGAAAGTAATATAACCTACAGGCTTAAAAAAAAAAAGCCAAACAATAAAATTTAGAAATAAGCATTAAAAATAAGCAGAAATAAGAACTGCCCCCCAGTGCTCACAGCTATGATTGGATTTCTACATAAATGGAATCCTGCCAATAAATAATTCAGCAGAATCCTGCTACATAAATCGATACATCTGCCTCTGCAGTATGTTTTTTAAATGTGAGCAAAACAGCACAGACTTATTTCCGCGGCAGTCAGAGAAGCCTGCCTCAGTCTCCCTGGCCCAACGCTTGATCGCTTCGGTCCGCCTTAAGTGACCACTCACGCGTTAGTGGGCGCAGTAGTTTCCTGTGGCTGCTGTTAACAATTTGCCGGGAGGCTGGTGGGCTTAAAACACTCAAGTTTATTTGCCCGCAGTTCTGGGTGCCGGAAGACGAGAACCCGGCACCAGCAGGGTCGCCCTCCCTCCAGAGGCTTTGGGGGGAATATGTGCGTTTGGCACCGCTGTTTCTTGGCCTGTAGACGCATCACTCCAGTCTCTGCCTCTGTCTTTTCGATCCGGTCCCCCCATGTGTCCGCATCATCTGCTGTTCCGCAGAAGACACTTTATACCTCACGTGTCGTGAGGACGTATGGTCCTTCCAGAAACTTGGTTGTCCCAGTTACTTGTCAGCACCAGCACTTACGGCCATGACGCGGCGGCCGCGCCCCCAGTTACCGTCTCCGGGTTCTCGGCCGCGCACCTGTGTCTCTGAAGCCGGCTCTGTTCTTTGGGGTTATTTCCTCAGGGGAGAACCACAGAAGCGGAACTACGGTGCGGAAGATGATAAGTAGTTTCGGGCTTTGGATAGAAATGACGGGACTCCCTAGAAGGGTGCTGCTGTCCTCGCGGTCAGGATGTTTAGAGGCTGCTTCTCTAGTGCATCTGCTGTCTCCGGCCGTCTCTCGCGCGCGGAGAAGTGAGGCGGCCGGGCGGGCCTGCCCAGGTGCCAGGGCGAGCGCTGGGCTGCGGCCCCAGCTGGCTGCAGTGCGCCCTTCCCCGCCTGCAGCCCGGGCCGCCTCTCCCTCGGGGATCGGCCTGCGGGGCAGGGGGGCGGAGAGCTGCGCAGCCACCAGATGGCTGGATTGGCACCCCCAGGCCCCTCTCCAGGGCCCCCACCTCGCCCTAAAGGACAGTGAGGGCCCTCACAGGCCTCCCCCTTTCTGGCGCAGACGGGGGTTCGCCCAGGGCCTGGGAGCCGACCTTTCCTGCGGTGAGAAGCCCGGGCACGTCTTAGCTGGGGTCCGGAGCCCGCACCTAGGGAAGGAGAGTACTTTGCAGGGGAGGGTCCTGGGTCCTGAACCTCTGGGAACTTTCACAGGGAGTGAGAGTGGACACAAGAGACCACAGCGGGGCCACAGCCCGGATGCTGGCCAAGCAGTACGGACACACGAAGATCGTGGGGCTGATAGACGCTCACTCGCCTGCTCTGCCCAAGAACGTCTATCGGAGCCCAGGTACGTGCTGCGGCGCCGCCGGGCCCCCTGCCAGCCCCCACCCGCCCCTGGGATTTGGCTCCCGCAGCCTTGCCAAGAGACCCCTGCCTCCCCTGCGACTCCACTGTGCCGTCGAGGCTGCGGCGCGCTGGTCTGATAGGAGAGAGGCCCGTTGGCACGGAGTGGCAGCGGCCAGGCCGCAGGTGCCCAGCACGCAGCCTCCCGGCCGGGATGGTCCACACCTGTTGTTCCTTGACTTTGCTTGTGGTGCTCATTACCACACGAGATATTTTAACTTTATAAAGTCCGAGTCATCCGTCTTTTATTGCTTTTAGATTTGGGCCAGTCACAGAAGAGCGTTCCGTGTCCTGGTTGTCCAAGAATTCGCTCGTTTTTTTCTGGTTCTTACCTGGTTTCGTTTTTGACGTTTAGCTCTCTGACCCCGTGTACTTTCTCGTCATGCGTGGCGCGAGTGTGTTCTGAGGGCTTCCCCACTGTCCTTGCTTCATGAACCCGTGTAACGGTCCCATCTTTGACCTCGTGATCTGAGAGGCTTTGTCGTGGACTCTGAGTCTCCGGCTGTGCCCAGATCTACTTCTGGGCTCGCTCTCCTGTTCTCCGGGTCTGTGCACACACCAGACCCACGCGCCGACTCCTCGCAGCTTTTTGTAGAACGATGGAGTGTCTCTGCCGGCCAGTCCCCCTGCAGCTTTCCCTTTCCAGTGTTCCCTAGGATCGCTCGTGTATTTCTGTGTCAACTTGAACATCAGCTTGTCTAGCTGCTTAGAAACAGCGGGTTGTTGGGACGGTGGCAGATTTGCAAATCAACGACCCGTTTATGATTCTGAGCCGTCCTCTGTAACAGCAAGGGATGTCTTTAGTTCAAGTGTACTTTTGTGTCTATAGGAGGGTTTAAGATTTTCCTCCTAGACATTGTGCGTGTAACTTTTTTTCTTCCTGTCTTTGTTTGTTGCTTTTGTAAATGGGGTTTCGCTGCCTTCACATCCTCCGCCTGCCTGTTGTCTGTGGGGATGAAGGCTGTTGGGTGCCGGGTCTGCGTGCCGGGTCCATATTCTGTTCCGCTGAATTCTGTCATTGCTTGAATTTATTGATTTTCCAGGCTTTTCCAGGTATGCTACCCTACAGTCTGCCCATAGAGATAGGTTTACTGCTTCTTTCTGATTTGTGTACCTCTGATTTCTTTCATTTAGTTGCATGGGCCAGTATTCTCGTAAGTGGTTGAATGTGTGGGGACAGTGGGAACTCGCCTGGTCCTGACCTTATCGGAAATGCCACCGTAGGTGAGATGCTGGCTTGGAGGGTAAGGTGTGCATGCACTCGCTCGTGCTAAGAAAGTATCTGACGTTTTCTGTATTCCTGACTGTTTTTTACAGGAATAAGTGTAGAATTTTGTCAAAGGCTTTTTCAGCATCTATGAAGAAGATTGTTAATTTTCTCTTCAGATCTACTAATAGAGTATTTTAGTGAATTTCCTAATAATGAACCAAGTTTACATCGTTCGTTTAAATCCCACGTGGTATATTATTTTCTTAATGTGATGTTGGATTGTTTGCCAGTATTTTACTTAGTGTTTCTGTCTGGCTATTCATTTATAAATGATACTGGTTTGTGATTCTGTTTTATCAGGTGTAGGCATCAGTATACCTCATACAGAGAATGAGTTTTCCTTCCTTTTTTGTGCTCCAGAACAATTTATGCAGCATAGGTGCCCTGTGGGTTTTGAAGGTTTGGCAGGATTCTCCTGTGAAACCATCTGGTTCTGGTCTTTCTTTGTGGTAAGTTTTTCTCTTTCTTCTGTAGAAATTGGTCCACTTAAGCCTTCTCATTTCCCAGGGGCCAGGTTTGGTAAACTACATTTTCCTAGGAAATCCCTTCCTCTGAGATTTCAAACTTCAGCTCGCAGAGAGGTCTGCAAAACCGTTTCTGTCTCCTAAAAAGTTCCAGTGGTTATTTTCCTGTGTCATTTCTGTTTTACCTGCCTCCTGACTCAATCCTCTCTCTCCTCTTTCTTGTTCAGTCTTTGGTGGTTTTCTCACTTTCCTGCAGTACTGCCTTTCCACTCAAATTAAAAAAAAAAAAAAATACACACACACACACACACACACACATATATTTTAAATTTTACTTATTTATTTGACAGACAGAGATCACAAGTGGGCAGAGAGGCAGGCAGAGAGAGGAGGAAGCAGGCTCCCCGCCGAGCAGAGAGCCCGATGCGGGGCTCGATCCCAGGACCCTGAGATCATGACCTGAGCTGAAGGCAGAGGCTTAAACCTCTGAGCCACCCAGGCGCCCCTCAATTAAAATATTTTTTTAAAAAGAGATTTACTTATTTGTCAGACATCGAGGAGGTAACACAAGCAGGAGGAATGGGAGAAGCAGGCTCCTGCTGAGCAGGGAGCCCGATGTGGGGTTGATCCCAAGACCCTGGAATCATGACCTGAGCCAAAGGCAGAGGCTTAATGACTAAGCCACCCACGCACCCCGCCACTCAAATATCTTCTGCTTTGGGCACCTCATGACTGAGTCTTCATTTTATTTTATTTAAGGATTTTATTTATTTATTTGACAGAGAAAGATCACAAGCAGTCAGAGAGGCAGGCAGAGAGAGACAGAGGAAGCAGGCTCCCCGCCGAGCAGAGAGCCCGATGCAGGGGCTGGATCCCAGGACCCTGAGATCATGACCTGAGCTGAAGGCAGACGCTTAACCTACTGAGCCACCCAGGCGCCCCATGAGTCTTCATTTTAAAAATCTGACTTTTCTTTTGTTTTGTTTTTTTTTTAAAGATTCTATTTTTAAGTCCTCTCTGAGCCCAACACAGGGCTCGAACTCACAACCCCGAGGTCAGGAGTTGCCCCCCATTGACTGAGCCAGCCAGGTGCCCAGTTGGCCTTTGTTTTCTACCTCTTTCCTGAGTTCCATTTCCCTTTCTCACCATCGTGAGTGCGTGCCTCTTTGTTCTCCGTTCTGGATTTCTGAATCAGGAAACTTTTTCCACTCTTCCGTGCTTGTTTAAGATGTGCCCGCGCAGAGTATCCTGCTCGCTTTCTTCTCCCTCTTTGGTGGCGGTGGTTCGCAGGGAGGTGCGTCTTCACTCACTGCGGTGTTTGGTCCCCGGTTCCTGTGTCCTCCCTGGAGATGGCTAGAGGGGGACATGGTGAGGCCAAGCCTGATGTGTCTGTCCTGGATATGTTTTTGTCTTGCCTGATCCTGGAGGTCCCCCGCGTGCTTTTCCTGCTCACTGTGTTCTGGGGTTGTGCTTCCCTCTGCCGGGATGCTTTTTCTGCCACAGAATGTACTTTTTCTGGGGGCAACACTGGCACGTCTTTTCCCTCGTCTCGCTTCGAGTGTGGCTTTATTCTAGACCTGCGTGCTCTTCTCGGAGACTGGATGTGCGGGAGCGAGAAGTCTCTCTGCGAGAAGAGAAACGGACGTGTCACATCTCCACGGGAGCGAGGAACAGGGCGACGGGGGTGCGCTCTGTCGTCCCGCTTCTGTGGGGTGGGATTCGTGTAGCTGTATCTGTTGTCCTTGCTCATTTGTCAGGTTCAAGAGGATGTGCTGGGAGGTTCAGATTCATGGACCCGCCTTTGCCTTAGTTACCCCTTTTCCCTCGTCCTTTTACTCTTGACGAGTCCGCCGCCTTCTGCCTGGCCGGGAGCAGTTTCCTCCCGGCGGCGTAGATCCTGGAGCGCATGGGAGCGAGCCGGGCGGGGAGGGGAGGGTGACTGGCCTGGCGTCACTGGTCACGTTTGGAACCTGCCCCAGTAACGCCCTCACTCGCCAGGTGGTCCCTGACCCGGGCTGTCACGCCAGCGCGCTGCTCCCTTCCTGCCTCGGGATGGCTGGTGGCGGGCGCCAGCTCACAAGGGGGCGGCGGATGAAGGGCTCCTTCGGCGTCTGAGCCCCAGTGTACCAGCCTGAGAGTGAGGGCTTACCAGATGCGAGCCTTACACGAGTCTGGTCGCGAGTGCTCCCTTCCAGGTGTGATGAAATAAAGAAAACCGTGAGAAGCTCTAAGATGGTAGGGACTGTGAGCGCGGCCGCACGTGCCCCCGGTTTCCCAGGACGCCCAGGGGGAGAACGCACAGTTGTTAGGGAGTTATGACTGGTATCCTCTCTGTGAGCGGACGGATCTTATTTACCATCTCAAGTTGGAACGAAATTTAGTTCTGGTTTTAAATGTACATACTTGTTATAAAAAATTCTGGAATCCAGAGAGCAGAGTCAGAATTAAGGCTCCCCCATCATGACAGACTTTCTCAGTTGAGACTCCTGCTTAGCGATCTTGCCTCCTCCCCGATCTCCCCGCGGCCCTCTGAACGGTGGACCGGCCCACCGTGGCATTGCTTCCTAGTGATGTCCCGGGAAACAGTTTTTTCTTCTTAATGTGAGAAAACCAATTATGATGATTTTATTCCCACATACTACGAGGATTACTAAATTAGTCCATCACTGAGCAAAATGTCCTCATTCTGGTGTTGGACCTGCAGACAAATTTGAAGACCTAAGCTCTTCGGATGAATCCTGCTCCGTTCCCCAGAGACAGAGGCCCTGTCGGAAGAAGGGCCTCAGCATCCACGAGGGGCCCCGAGCCTTGGCCAGGATCACAGCCATTGGACTTGGGGGCAAGATGCAGCAGCCTTGCCGTGGTGAGTGCCCCCACCTCCTGCTGGCTCCTCGGCGGTGCGTCCTGAGATGCCGGCCTGACAAGGCTGAGCAGTTCTCGGCCCTGGGAATGGGGGCCCTGAGGGCTGCGGCTCACAGATCAGAACTGATTACAGGGATAGGAAGACACTGATCACTGGCTAGCTTCTGGGTTTCTCCTTTGATTTTCCTTTCCAGGGGTTACGTTACAAATAGAACTTTCTCTCCAGCAGTGGAAATACAGCGAAGCTGGGGTTTCCTTTATCATGGGGTAGGTCAACTAGTGCAGAGAAAACGTTGAAGTCTGGACTCCGTGCCCTTCACCAGGGGAGTTGGCTGTGTTTCTGGGCAGGCTGTTTCTCCTCGCGCTAGACTGGAGCGTTTTGGGGGCGGTACACTTAGTAGTGAGTTTTCTCTCCTGTCGGCAGCGCCTCATGGGGAGTGCAGCGCTCTTGGGGGCACAGGGGCGTTGACACTCGCTGTGGCCTGACCAAGTGATCAGTCTTAGGTGTGAGTTACATCTTCTTCGATGTCTGTCACCCAGCAGTGGCCAGGCCAGGCCTGCTGCTCTAGCAAACTGGGTGGATGGGCCCATCTCGCGAGCGAGTGCCCCCGGGCTTAGAAACCGACTTTCCCAGGCACAGGAGACCTTGCTTCGGTCAGGAGTACACAAGACTCCATTGCCTCCCGTGACCGTTAGCGCTGGGTCGAGAGCTCTGGGCCCACCTTTTCCCATCAGCCACAGAGGGGTGGGCTGGCTGGGCCACTGGAGAAGCCGCGCCCAGCCGTGGTCAGGCTGCTGCAGGGTGACCGCCTGCCTCCTCCCCCGTGGAGCACGCTTGTGAGCCCATAGCTCCGGGGCACGTGGCTGGGCGCTTCTGCAGTGCGGAGTCCATGCTGCCTGGCCCACCTGAGGTATGGCGGGGATGCGGGAAGGATGGGTGAAGGACGGGTCCTACCCGGGTTGCTGTACAACAGGTGCTTTTGAAAATGGAATTCGTTGGAGTTACGAAAATAATCTGGCCGAAGCCCATTCAGCTTTTTATGCACCCACATAGGCAGAAAAACATTTACCTAAGAATGATGCTCATTGTTTCTTAGTTGTGCCATTTCCTTACACCGTGTGATATTTAAATTCTCTGTATGTGCGTGTATTCTCTTTGCCAGTGATCAGAAAACATTCTCGTGCAGGTGGATGCGTTCAGAGGTCATGTAAACTTGGTGTTACTGCTGTGCGTCTTCAGCCGGGGGCCTCCCTCCGCCTCCCTGCTCAGCCGGATCTCTTGGGCTGGGGCTGACTCACCCGACGAGCAGCGCCCCTAGATGTCTGTGTTGAAAAGTCACAGGGAGCATGAAGGCTGGTGTGTGTGAGATTTTGTTCCCAGCTGTGAGGAATACTTAGTGTCTGGTTTGCCTTCAGCTCAGGAAGCTGTAAGCACAGCTCAGCGTTTCCTGCTCTGTCCACTTGGAAAGGCAGCACAGGGGGTGATGGGGGGGCGCCAGGTCGGACTGGGCCCAACCGCCTGTCCTTGCCCAGACAGACTGGTCCCCGCGCCTCTGAGTCTTTCCTCACCTGCAGAGCGCGCCGCGGGGTGCCGATGGGGGAACGGCCATTTAGACGGAACTGTCTTTCTGCTTGCCTGCAGCCCGGGCCTTCCCTCCTGCTGAAGTTCCTCTGGGGAGGCTGACTTTGCTAGGAGGTTGTCTCTTTTGTGCTCATGTAGCTTTACGTGCCCCATTCTGTCCACAGAGCAGGTGCCTCTGCCGGGCTACGTCACCTTCAACAGCAGCGACGAGAACCCGCTGGCGGCGGGAGGCCTCTGCTACAGGGACGTCACCTCCCCAATCAATGACCGGGACGTGGAGAGTAGCAGCAGCAGCAGTCGGGGTAAGTGGGCCCGGCCCCGCCTGGCTGGGGGCTCTGCTGGATCTGCTGGAGCGGCAGTTCCCGGGCACGGCCCGCCACCCCCCAGCGGGGACACGAACTGTGGCGGGCCCCGCCAGTAGAGAGCAGGGGGTGAAGGATCCCGCAGGGGTGGGCCGCGCCGCCCTAGAGGGGTGCTTGCATTTATCAGCGAAGAAACGGGCGAAACTCCTGTGCACGTGTTAGGGCGGGAGGGCTTGAGCCGGGCCTCAGACAACAGGGAGCTATTTGAGGAGCTGATGGAGGCAGGGGTGCAGGGCCCTGGGGAGTCCTCGCGGGGGAGACCTGTGGTCAGCTGCCCTCGTCTTCCCTGTTGTCAGAAGAGCGCGCCCTCGGTGCCAGCCTGGGGGCCGGGGGGCGCAGCAGCAGCAGCGAGGGCCTGACCAGAGCCCCCGGAGTCGGCAGCGAGGCGTCGCTGGAGAGCAACGAGGTGAAGCTTTTCTTCATCTCCCACCTCCCTCCCCTTTCTTGGTGTCGTGGGGGCTGTTCCCTTGGAGAGGGCAAGTCTGATGACAGGGACCTCGTGCGAGGCAGACACACAGTGTCCTGGGCCGCCCTCTGTGAGCCCCGCCCGCCCTGCAGGTCACCAAGGAAGCCTCTGTGTGGCTGGGGCGGGGCGCAGAGGGCAGAGCGGTTGCCGCTGCGTTAGCCGTGAGCCCCCTCATGTTCACTTTAAGCACACTTCTTGCCACAGGATTCGGATCATGCCTGTCAGAGTTCGGTTCGCAAGCAAACTAAAAGCTACATGAAGACCAAGAATCGTTACAGCAACAGCGCCAGCCAGTGGCCTCCCAGCACCGGCACTCCCGGGGCAGCCTCTTCCCCAGGATCCATGCCCCAGCCGGAGAGGTGCCCCCATTCAGGACCTCAGGTAAGGGCCGCGGGGACACCGGCAGTTAGACGTCGGGTGCTTCGTGTGCTCCGTGAGGCCCGCACTGAACACGTACGACGGGCAGGCACTGGTGAGAGCGGAGCGTGCCGACGGTCCCCCCGATCGTCTGTGGAGCTAGTCGGGCGGAGGCGGCTCCTGAGGGCTCCAGGTGCCGGCTGCAGGGTTTCTGCTCCATCCCTTTCCATAGGAAGGCTCTCTCCCCTTGCTTTCCATACTTGACTTAGCCTCCCTGGGCCTGGGGAGGAGAAAAACAGGACCAGTTGCACAGAGGTGCGTGCAGAAGTCAGGGACAGGGTGCGTATGAAGCGGACATAAAGTGGCACTTAAGGAAAACGGCCATCTCTGCCTTCCTTGTCGTGGGTTCCTCTGGCCAACCAGCTTCTGAGGGTTCTGGGTACGGCACGGCAGCTCACCTCCCTGTTTGCCACGTTCTCCTGCCCTCTGTGGGCATAAGTGTACAAAGATGAGAGAGAGAAGTACATTTTCACCATTTATTAAAGTCACAGCTCTCTGTTCACTGGAAGCCTGCAGTTTCGCCGGCTTCTGTGTGGCCCCTCCAGGGAGCTCTCTCCAGGGCCGCGTTTCCGGGCTCAGTGAACAGCTACATCTTTCAATTCCTTAAGTACATGTTGAAGGGGGGGGTTGGTGGTGGTGAGATCTTAAAGCTGCTTGAGAAAGTAGGTTAAGGAAAATGGCAGAGTAACAACCTTTGAAAGTTGGCTCCTCCATCAAAGGCAATAAACTGGCAGAAGTAGTCAGAATAACTTTTTTCAAAACTCTGTGAATCACCCAGAAGCTTGGAGCAACTTGGAAATGTTGATTCAGGAGAAGCGGCTGACGTGCCTGCACCCCGCGCTCCTACCGCAGGGCCGGGGTCACTGTGACGGCCACGCCAGGGGCTCCCCAGGGTTTCTTTCTCAAAGAGTCAGCATTATCGGATGCGTGGGACGACTCCCTAGCTTACAGAACGGTATCTGACTTCACTGACACCTTGTCTACCCAATGCAACAGAAGCCCTCTCCTTGCAGAAAGTGCTGAAAATAATTATAGGCACATGTTTTAACTTTGCAGCTGCCTGAGGTGCTGGATAATAGTTGGGGCAAAGAAGATTAATCACAAAGCTGAAAAGGAAAGGTAGGGAATGAGATGCCCACAGGAGCTTTGCGGAGCTCTGACAGAGTCCTAGGGATCTGGGAGGCCACAAACTTGCTCAGGGCTGTGCTCCGTGTATGGCCAGGAAAGACCTGAGAATGCATCTGATGGCCGGAAGGGAAGGCGAGGGGAGGACCGTCTTCTGCCTGGCGGGGTGTCGAAGCCGTGTTCCAAGCCAGCAAAGGGGGGAGACGGATTCACCTCTGGTGTTTAAGGACATCTGTCCAGTCCTTAGCTGACCCCTGCGCTAGCCAAGGAGAGACTTCTGTGGCGACATGAGAGAAGGAGCACAGACTTCACAGAAAAGGCACTAAACAATGTCTGCACCAAGAAGCAGCAACGGACTGTGGAGAGAGAGGAGAATTCCGTCTCCAGAGCCTCCACAGGAAGACAATGCAGGGAGGGGGGCTGTGTGAGCCCTAAGTGAGTTGAACTCTGATCCAGAGCTAGACCTTAAGTAATGAAACTGTCCAGAAACAAAAGGAGAATTTTGAAGGTAACAAGAGACAAGTGAGTTCCTTACACAAAAGGACCTCTCCTAAGATTACCCACTAATTTCCCATCAGAAACCAGGGGACCTAGAAGACGTCTGATGACCGAGTCAAAGTAATAAAAAACAGAAAACAAAAAACAAAAAACTCAAGCAGAAATGCTATATCCAAGCAAAAACTACCCTTCACAAGTGAAGGAGAAATTAAGACAGTTGCACAGTCACAGGGAAACAAAGACTAAGTTTGTTGCTACTGGACCCGCCCTCCAAGCGACACGAAGGCTGTCCAGGCTGGGGCGGTCTGGACAGCCTACTCTGCCTGATGGCCCTGGGGGGGTGGGGGGTGGGGGGCTGGAGCTCCTGGCGAGGCAGCACCCACCATCCCACTGGGGAACTTGGGGAGACTGACGGACTTACACCCATGTCAGGAGGGCACGCTTGCCAGGAAGGGCTCTGCGCTGCAGCGGTGCCCTACTCGGCCCCCAAGTCTCGGGGCCCCACCCGTCCTGACCCGCCCTGGCTCCTTGGCCCTCCAGGACCTCGCCACACTGCTGGAGCAGATCGGGTGTCGGAAGTACCTGCAGGTGTTCGAGGAGCAGGACGTGGACCTCCGCATCTTCCTGACCCTCACGGAGAGCGACCTGAAGGAAATCGGCATCACGTGAGTGCAGAGGGGCCCTTTGTGGCCACGGGCCCCTCATTTGCCCCAGCCCGAAGGGGCTAGCTTAGCTCCCAACGTCCCAGCGTTGGGGTGGAACGAGCCGCCCTGTCTGCAAGTCTGCTGGCTCCTGCAGCTGGCCAGCCTCTCCGGCCCCCAGGCTGGCCCGCTGACGTTGCTGTGGCATAGGGCATCCAGACTTTTGCTCTCCACTTTTGAGAGCTTCCCAAATTGCTGGGAGACCATTCACAGCCTGGCCCCAGCTGGCCTGAGCTCCCTGTTGAGTGAAAGCAGCAGCCAGGCAGGGGAAGGAAGCAGCAGGGGAGGCCAGCCCCAACTGGGGTCACTTCGGAGAACCCTTTGTTTCTGTCATCTGTCCCGGGATCATGGGGGCCACTCTCCCCCTTCAAAGCTGGGACCCTTCCTAGGGGACCGTCTTGGAAGGACTGTCCATGGCACCCCTGTGTGCACCGCAGATCTGTACACCTCTCTCCTTCACCCCTACAGCTTGTTTGGGCCGAAGAGGAAGATGACCTCTGCCATTGCCCGCTGGCACAGCAGCGCGCGTCCCCCCAGCGATGCCCTGGAGCTGGCCTACGCCGACCGGCTCGAAGCAGAGATGCAGGAGCTCGCCATCCAGTTGCACAAAGTAGGTGGTGAGCAGGGGAGGGGCCGGGCAGGCACACCTGCAGAGAAGGACGCAGAGTGGAGAGCCAGCAGTGGGGACGCTTACCCAGGGTCAGCAGGGAGAAGCAGCCGGGACAGGCAGTGGGACAGTCAGGGCAGAAAGCATTACTGCTCTTGTGCCAAAGAGGAGACCCAGAGGCCGGAGCCCAGAGGGACACAGCAGATAAAGGGGGAGGGCAGAGGACGAGCAGCTGGCCCAGACGCCATAGCCCTTGAGGGAAGAGACCCAAAGCAGAGGAGGCTCCGTCTGGAGACAGGCATCCCCTTCCTCCGGCCCAGGAGAGCGGGAGTTGAGCACCAGTGGAGACGGCACAGAGAGAACCAGGGTTGGGTTGGGGGGACCCAGCCCAAGCGGCCCTGGCCTCGAATCCCCCTGGCTCACTTACCCACCCCGTGTCCTGCCTCTCCCACCGCAGCGCTGTGAGGAGGTGGAGGCCATGCGGGGCCAGGTGTCGCAGGAGCAGGAACTGCGAGCCGTGGTGGAGAGCTGCCTCCTGGAGCAGGACGGTGCCCGGAAGGACGTGCACGCTCAGCTGCAGGAGACCTGGGCCCTTGCCCGGGACGCCGCACTCGTCTTGGAGCAGCTGAGGTGAGTAGGTATCTGAGCGTTGCCCAAGCCGGACCCTGAGTCACCGATGCCTGCAGATTCTTCCACCAAGGGCTTGATTTTAGGGTCTCTTGGGATCACTCACTGCCCTCCTCCGTGTTGTTCTGGCTTTGCCTTTCTGCAGGGCAGACCCAGGCAGCACATAGGGCCCCGAGAGCCTGCACGTGGTGTGCAACTCCTCCCCTGCCTGTGTCTCAGGCCTTGGGAGCCTGCCACGAAGGCAGAGCCCCACCTGACAGGGAGATGGGGGGGGGGGGTGGTATCTGCCACTCCCTGGGACCAGACAAGGCACTACTGCCAGGCCTCTCCCTCACCAGCACCTGGTCTTGTGTCTGACAGAGCCTGTCAAGCGGAGCTGTCAGCCAGAGTGAAGCAGGAGGTGTCCACCCGAG
Source organism: Mellivora capensis (assembly GCA_004024625.1). Classification (NCBI taxonomy): domain Eukaryota; kingdom Metazoa; phylum Chordata; class Mammalia; order Carnivora; family Mustelidae; genus Mellivora; species Mellivora capensis. Next base: position 83,440 of record PISX010005612.1, on the reverse strand, counting down.
GGTCCCCCCTGGGCAGAGCCCTCCTCCCCACAGCTGGTAAGAACAGTGTCCGGCCCTGGATCGCATAGATGCTGCCCTAGGCCCAGTGGTAATCACCTGTTCCAGCAGTGATCACACTCACTGCTCCCCTCCGTACCATCCCAGGCTCCAGAGTGAAGGCACCCTTTCTCCCCGATTTCCTCCCCCTGGTGGGAGGCAAAGCCCTTGGGCTCTGGCTATCTGTGTTATCCAGGATCTCAGGTGACTTCTGCAGCCTACAGCTGGGGCTACCCCAGGACAAAACCTCACGTTAGGCCAGGGACCCTCACGCTTTCATTCCTGGGGCAGGGCCCAGACTGACCATTAGTGCTTCGAAGAAACAGTGGGAGAATACATTTTGGTGTAACAAGGCGGTCATGCAGGAACCAACAGCTGAGTGGGTCCCCTGGTCATAGCAGCTTAGGACAGAGGCAAGACCTGCGGTGACCACACTGACCCTAGGCCTACCTGGCTCTGTTCCACAGATTCCAGCGGCTGGCAGGCCTCGCTGCAGACTCTGAGCCTCCCTGAGCTGTCAGGAGCACTGGAGGATCGAGTCCAGGAAATGGGTGAGTCCCTGGGAAGGCAGCCAGTGGCCTCACCCACACCAGGGGCCAAAAGTGGGTGAATAGGGAGAGCCCTGCCTGGTCAGCTCCAACCCCTGGGTCAGCCCTGCCCTAGCCTACTATCCCTCACGGTCACGCAGTCCTAGGCACCCCCCCACCACGCCCCTTCTTCTCACACTTGCAAAGCAGTAACTAACTGCTCCCATCCTCAGGGCGAGTGCTATGCTCAGTGACCCAGAGCTTGGAGAAGCTGCAAGTGCTGAACGGGAAGGAGAACTGGCGGGAGCCTTAGCTGGGAGGGACGGTGAGTGTCCGTCCGGCCAGGCCCCGGGCTGCGAGAGCAGGGCACACTGGGCAGCGGTGAGCTCCCCCTTCAGTCTTCCCTTTCCCTTCTCAGAATCTGACGTTGGGTGACTGATCCACCCTGAAGCTGTGTGCCTGGAAGACAGGAGTGCGGACAGCAAGCGGCTGTGGCGGTCCGGGCCCCAGCGGGCCGGAGGATCCGGCCTCCCGAGAAGCCAGCAGAAGCCAGGGCTGGGGCCGGTGCGAGGAGTGAGGCCCCCACAGAAGCCAGGACGAGGGCCTGTAGGCCAGAACGTGGGGGTGAGGCCCAGAGCGGGCAGGGCCACGGTGGGAGAGAGCGGATCCCCGTACACCATAGGTGCCCCATGGAGAGGACTAGGCACCTGGACAGCGTATGTCATTTGCTGGAAAATAAAATGTAAGCTCTGATGGTGAGGGGCTCTGTCCTGGTCATGCCACACACGCTACTGGCTGACAGACTGAGGCCAGGGGCAAGCCAGGCTGAGACCCCGACTTCAGTAACCCCCTGGGACCCAAGCCCCCTCTGTAAGGACAGAGACCACCATGTGCAGAGCAGGGTGGACCAGCTGACCCCCTCCTGCTCTGTCGGTGCCCTGTAGCTAGGGCTGCCCTTGCTCCCAGCCCCATCGAGTCCACAAAAGCGATCTGAAGAGTGACGCACACTCCCAAGCCCCAAGGAAGTAAGAGAGGAACAAGGTACAGGTATTTTATTTACAGAATGAAGTGCCTTTGCCCTCACGTGCTGGCTACTTCATCGAGGCTCTAAGGCAGAACAGGCGCTCAGGCTGGGCCGGAGCACAGCTTTCCTTACCAGGCCAAGCAGGTGCTGTGGAAACTTTGTTAGCTTCACGGAGGAGTCCTTCCGGACATAGGGCCATAGGAGACTGCCAAGTGGTGACCTTTGTGTCTGTGGTGGCTCTGTGGCTGTCATTCTGCACACCTGGCCAGTGCTTCCATACCATATCCTGGAGCTGCCTGCAGCCTGTGCTGGGAATGGAGAGAGAGAGGCTTGCAAAGCAGAGAGCAGGGAGCTGAGCTCAGATGCAGCCAGAAGCCCCGGACCAGGCGCAGGGCCTGTAGAGGCCTGAAGGCAGCAGTCCCACAGCAGCCACACGGAAAGTGGACGGCACCTCCACCTGAGACAGGAGGCCCGTATCAGCTCCACACTGAATGGAGCCCAGCACTCTTGTGCCTGGCTCCCAGCCTTAAGTCCCTGGGCAGTGGAAGAAGAGACCCTCCCGTGCACCCAGCCTCGGGCCTATGGCCAGGACCACAACACACACAGCAGCCTAGAACAGCCTTTCCTGTCCCTTCTCTCTCAACAGGTCCAACTCCAGCTGGGCCTCATGGCCCCAGCTAACCTTGAGGACCAAGCCCCAGTGGCATATAGGGCTTTCAAGCCTCACTCCCAGTTCACACAGCATAGAAAAAATTAACCAAGTAAAGCTAACAATCACCAAAATTAACAGTCCAGCATTCTGAGCTGAGCCAGCTCTTCCCTCAGCCCTGGGGCTGGCTGGTGACCGGACTCAAAGCATGCTCACAAGAATAAACCGACTTCTCGATGGTCTCTGTGTGTCCACGTACCCATCTGGATAAATGGGTGACACCTGCACCAACCTCTCACGTGGAGAGGTGAAAAGTGGGGTAGGAGAAAGCGTCCTAAGCCTGGAAAGCCAGGCCACCTACAGACCAAGGTGGGCTCCCAGGAACCTGGCTGCCACCCAGCAGCTGCTCCAGGCAGTGGAGAGGAGTTGTGAACACATAGGAGGAGGCCTTCTCCTAGGAGTTCAGGGCACAGAAGGAGGGGAGGGCAAGAGACGTACGGCATAAACTCAACCTCAGGAGGAAGATGGGAGGAGCTTTTCCAGGGCTTTCTTCTGCTTCTCCGTGGCAGCCGCCAAAGCCTCAGCCAGCTTCTCTTCCGGCATCATGTTGAGCACCTTGAGCGCAAAGAGCAGCTGGTACTTGGCGGTGCTGGTAAAAGCGTTGCTCAGGAAGTTGGGAAAGCCACCGACTCGGTCCTTTTGGGTGTAAAGTGGGACTCGCACAAGCCCCAGCACCTGCAGAGAGGAGATCAGAGTGAGACCAGGCCCCCACACCAATGGTGCAGCCCTAGCAGGAGGAGCCTGTGAGCTGCTAGGCCAGGGGAAGGCAGCCAGATTGCGAAGGCTGTAATGGGGGACCCAAGCAGGGTCTGGTAAGGTGGAAGCCAGCGGTATCTTTGGAGCAGTGCAGCCCCTCAACTCCCCAGGCAACTTTCAAAGCTGACCCCATGCACCCCTGACCACTCTCTGCACTCTCAAGTCCCAGCTCCCATCTGCTGGCAGGAAGCCCCCCAGTTCATACCCCATGCTCCCCCTTCCCAAACATCCCAAGTATAACTCCCACCTCCTCCAGACTACAAAACCCGTAGCCCGTAGGAGCCTTCATCGCCCAAACCATGAGATCCCAGCCCATGAACCAGCCCTAGTTTCCCACCTCCCTCGAAGGCACCACCCATCCCGTCCCCCCACCGTTCCCACTCCCCACTCCCAGGATTGGCAATGGCAGGCAGCAAGGCAGATGGAACACAGCCCCGAGGGAACCCCATTCCCGGAGCCCCCACCCCTCCCCCCAGGCCCCTCTCCCTTCCCCAACTCTGGAAACAGCGACACCCCACCCAGCCCGCCCAGGGGACCCTCAGGGGGACGTGTTACCCATCGGTGCCTTCCACGGGGCCAGAGCCAAACCCCGGGGCGGGGGGCGGGGCCCGGGCGGCGGCCCCACCTCCAGGCCGTGATCGCGCGAATGCACCGCGCTGATTTCCACGGCGTGCAGCTGCTCCAGCGTCAGCTGCCGTGCGTACAGGTGCGCCACGACGCGGTGCGGGCCCTCGGTCAGGTGCGAGCTCAGGTAGTCGGCCTCCGTGAGGCGCAGGCAGCCCAGGCCCAGGCCCAGCACCCGGTTCAGACCGTCCTCCAGAGACCAAAAGCGCCGGTCCACGAAGCCCCCGGGAAAACCCAGCAGCCCGTCGAAGCGCATCTGCATCTGCAAGGGAGTGCCGGGTCACGGGCGCGGGGTGCGAGCGGCGCGCCGTCCGTCGCCCGCCCACCCACCCACCCACCCGCGTCCTCACCAGCACCGAGAACCGCATAGGGATGCGGCCGAAGAGCTGCCCGGGGTTGGCGGCGTACAGCATGGCGTGGCACGAGTGGCTCCAGCCCGGCCCCAGGCGCATAGCCTCTACCCGGCTGATCTGCTTCAGCTCAGGGACCGCCGCCGACATCTTGACACTGCCCCGCCTCGGTCGCGGCGCCGCTCCTTAAGTGCATGCGCGGGACCGCCCCCTCCGAGCCCGACCAATCCGCAGGAAGCCCCGCCCCCCGGACCCGCCCCTCCACCAATTGCCGACGCCCGTCGGGGCCGAGCCCTTCCCGGCGCTCCGACGCGTCGTTGAGGCGCGGAAAGGGCGCGTGCAAAGAGAGGGGCTGCGCGTGCCCCCGCCCACGGCCCTCGAGACCCAAGACGCCCAGGAGGCACCGCGCCCGCCGAGCTCTCCCGAGATGAGCGGGGCCTCGGAGGCCCTAGCGCTGGCGCTGCTTGCGGTCTGGGGCTCTGACTGCCAGCCATGAGTCCCATATCCCATGCCTTTCCCCAGCGCCTCCCTGGGAGTGCCGCCCCGCAGGCTTCATACTAGCAGCCCCTCCCTCCCCCCCAATGGTGCCTCCACCAGGAGGGCTCCGCGCGGAGCCTCCCCACAGTCCGCGTCCACACACAGTCCGAGACCCAGCCTGCTGGGGGAGGAAGTACCTTAAATCTGCGCCTAGCATCCCCTATCCTCATATGCCAGGCTCGGCTGGAGCAAACGGGGTCTCTCCCATTTTTCAAGGAGAAACTTGAGACGCAGAGGAACAGGACTTGCCTTAAGAGGACTCAGCAGTTGGTGCTGGAGCCAGGATCCCACCCTAGATTTCCACCTTGTCTCCTCCCCAGTGTCCACAACAGAAAACCACCCAACTTCCACAGAGGAGGAGAGCCTGAAGTACTTACCCTGGGTCTGCTGGAGAAGGAAGTCGCCGGGGCTCGAGAATACCAGAAGCAGCGTCCAAGAGAGCACACTGGGGCTCCTCCGAATCCTGCAGCCGGGCCACTCACTCCACGCCCAAACTCCATTCTCCCACAGCCGGCATGGATTTGCTGAGTGAAGGAACCACCACCTGCACTCACAGGACGGGCGCCCCAGCGAGAGCCTCAGAGAATCGCGTCCAACAAGCCAGGGCAAGTGCTGGGGCAAAGAAGGCTGCCCTAAGCAGGGCTGGGGGGTGGGGGGGAGCAGGAGAGGAGAGCAGGGGCAGAGAGGTGGGCAAGGGGTTGGAAGGACCCACTAGACACTCACTGACAGTGAGTCCGTGCTGGTACTCTGTCAGAAATGGCAAACAACGATCCAAAGAGGCAGGCCCTCTCCCCAGCCACGTCCGGGGGTCAGGATTCAGAAGGGGCAACCAAAGCCTGCAGGGAGAAGCCAGATTCCAGGGCAAGTAACCATGTCTGAAGAGATGTCAGCGAGGGAGAGCGCCCATCCCAACACAACCACATTTCCAGGCCACAGGTGGCCACTTCATGCCCCAAACCGTGGGCTGGGGGACGGGGTCACAGAGGAAAGGTACCCCACACCCCAAAGCCCTGCCTGATAAAAGATGTTAACACAATTCCTGGTCCATTGGCGGAAATGTGGATCCAGCGCTGCCCACGCAGGAATTCATCTGACATGGCGCCCCCTTCTCCCCACCCTGGGACCATGCCAGGCCCAAACACGACGGAGCCACTGCAGGGCTGAGGACAGCAGGCCTGCCTCAGGGCATGGGCGAGCCAGCTGAGAACGCCGGTCTCCTCATTAAGCCCCTGAGTCACAGGGGACCTGAAGAGGCAGCATGGGGGCAGTGCTGCCTGGGAGCTCTGGCACTCCGAGCCTTTCCCTGCTAGGAGGCTCGCCACCAAACCTGGCCCTCTAATCCACTGCACACGACAGCTGGAGAGAGTGGCTTCCCTGTGTCAAAACCTGACTGTTCTCAATAAAACTGTCCTTCCAAGGTCCTGCGGCATCTGCACCCCGACACTCCTTGATCCTGACGCTCCAGCAACCGGAGCCACTGGGGCTTGTTCCTGCTCAGTGGTCCTACTAGGCTCACTGTGGCCTCAGGGCCTTTGTGGGCACCCGCGGGGCTCGGCTGAAACACCCCTCAGAGAGGCCCTCCTCCACCACAGGTTAACTCAAGTACCCCGTGGAGTTCCAGCTTGTCACCCGCCGACTCCCCCCATGGCCATCACACCTGGGAAGACTCGGATCACTCGCACAGTGTCTCTGGACCTAGAACACAAACTCCCGGGGGCCTGACCCATGCCGGTTGGGGGCACCGTAGGAGCTCAGGAAATATATGTGAAGACAGGGATGGCTCTGCTGCCAGAAGATGAGCCCCAACCCCAGAGTCCGCATCACTCCAACCCAGGATCAGCACAGGGACGGACCTCAGCTATGATAAACAGCAGGTCACGCGCTTCACATACCATCTCATGCCCTGTCGTCCTCTTGGAAGTCACACGTGTCACTGACATCTCACACACGGCATGCTCGTGCTGCAGTGGGGGCGCCTAGAGCCGCCAGGAGCCGCTCAGCCGTCCTGCCTCCAGACCAGGAAACAGCCGAGGTCCCTCAGGGCAATGTGCAGAGGAAGGAGCGGACAAGATATTGCTGCATGATTTTATTACTATAAATATACAGTAAAAACGAACAAAAACTAGCCAATCAGAGTACATCAAATGATAGCACATTAAGTCCAAGATAGGCCAGTCTGCATCCTGGCCTTCACACAGAGTACTGGCACCAATACCAACGGTTAGAGGCCAGGGCTGGCGGGTCAGGAGCAGGAAGGGGCGGGAGGGAGGGAGGGAGGGAGGCAGCCGGGCTGCGTGTGCGTGTGTCTGCACCTCTCGGGGTGCGCGGGGGCATGAGCACACGGCGGGCAGCAGGGGAGGGCAGGGGAGCCAGGGAGTCTGGAGGCTGGGGGAAGCCGGCCTGAGCATGTCTGAGAGCTGTGTCTAGGGCAGCACTCTGCTCACAGGCTCAAATGGAGAGATGAGTCCCCTACTGCTAGTTTCTCTCCTGAGCACCCTGAGGAACGAGCCACAGGGAGGGTGCTGGGGTGGGAGCCAGGGCTTTGCACACACAAGCCGGCTGGGCCACAGGGCTCCACGGACCACTGCCGGCTGGCCCAGAACCATTCTTCCCAGGGCAGCTCCTCAGGAAGCGGGCCGCTCTGCACCCCTCACCGCAGACCAGGAAAGTCTTCCCACCTCAGGGACCTGCACAGACCCAACCACCTGGAAGGTCCCTGCTGGGACAGTTGTCACCTGGGACATCAGGGCTGGATGCCCCCTTTGCATTTCTTGCCCAGAAAGTTTTGCTTTAAAAAAAAAAAAAGAAAAAGGCAAGGTCACCTCAGACAGGATCCCCCAGGCCGGTCCACTACAGGGACCCCAGATAGAACAAGTCAAAGAAAAACCAAGAGACGCTTCGGTGATCAAGAGGGAGCAGGGAAGCCGCTCAGATCCCTCCCTGGGGCAAGTGGACAGCAGCTCCACGAACCCAGCGGAAAGCCCCTCACCTGCAGGCACCTGCCACATGAGCAAAGCCACTTCAGAAAAGGCGCACGAGGCCAAGAGGGGCCACCGGTCACTACCTGCTGTCTCGGCCCCTCAGTCAGATCCAGCCCTCAGCCCTCAAGGGCTGAGTGGGCCTGAGTGGGTGGGGGTAGTTACGGGAGGCAGCCTTGTCCCCCAGGACTGGAGCAGGAAGGGGAAGAAGCAGCAAAGGGCACGGAACACCAAGAGCCAGGCTGCCAAGGACACAGGCACAGGGGGGTAGGGGACAGGCACTGTTTGCTTCATTGACCATGACTCAGACCCCACTTCCTTTCTGCCTCGGCCAACAAGACCCTTAGGGCGTCTCCTGTGAAGACACCGCCTCACCCACCAATACTTTTCCTCGGAGAACTTGTGCTGAGTTCTTGAGATGTCAAGTCCCCAGTAGCTAGGATGCTGGGAGAAGCTGGTCCAGGCTGCATGTGGGTGGTCAGGCCCCAGTCCCAGGCACTCAGCCAATGGGGCATTTGGGGGAAACCTCAGAGCCCAGAACAGAAAGCTGCTGTCCTTCATCTTGTACCATTGACAAATACATCGACTGTAGAAAAAGGAATTTGTCAGAGGAGACAGTCCACTGTGCTCTTCAATCAAGGGTTGTGTGGCCCCTCAGAGCCAGCGGCCACGCAGAGCGTGCAAGACGGGAGAGGCCAGGGGTCACGCGGAATCTGGTGGCCCCCCGGCAAAGTCTGGGGAGCTAAGGGCTCCATGCTGCCAGCCTGGCCAGGCTCTCAAAGTGGGGTCAGCTCAGTGGCCCCAGGGTCAGGCCGGGGTGGGCCAGCGGTACGGAGGCTGTGGGGCGTCTCCACGGAGGTGGACCATCCTGTGGGCAGGAGCAGAGGGAGAAGTGGTCATGGGTGGCCCAGTCACCCACTCAGCCATCGGGCTCAGCTTCCACCAACCATGAGCCCCCCAGAGGGCAGGGCCACCCAGCACCCCCTACACTGTGTGTCTGTGGCAGAACCACACAGAGACCTAGAACTTCAGCTTCAGCAGAGTAAGGGGCGGGGGGCTAGCTCTCCTGGAGCAGAACCCAGGCCACAGCACCAGCTGATGCCCCAGAACGGAATGCAATGGGTACCATGGGCCCTGGCCCCCCGGGGCTCCTCCTCACCTGGCCCCTGCTTCCTGGGATCTGACCAGCCACTACCCTTCACTACTGAATTAGACCGGGACTCGGTCAAGCTCAGGCAGAGGGGAGTGCACTTGGACCTGGAGACCACTCTGTGCTCAGAGCAGCCCCCAGAGCCCTACCCTGCCTTCTTCAGAGGCCTCCTGATGCCATGAGGGACTCTGTCCCTGGACGGAGGGTGCCCCCCGGTGACACAAGCCCATAGCAGCAAGTGACCGGCACAACTACCAGAGCTACAGGGGTTCGGCTGCCGGCCGCCCGTCCACTGAATACGGACGGGCTCCACGGGCACAGCCTTCAAATCACAAACCAAGGAGTGCGTCTGCTCCGTCCCCTATGACACAGACCCTGAGGTGGAGGAACTGATTTCTTAGGAACTGTGGCTTCGTGTGGGGCGTCAGCTCTGCGCAGGCAAAATACAGTTCTCTGGAGCTTAGCCTGACCTCTGTGCATTTTCTATTTCTGGAAGTTTCACCTAGATCACAGCATTCAACATCCACTGACATGGAGACCAGGGCCGACTTTATAAAAGTGTTGGGCCCGACTTCAATAGAGACGAAGATTTGTCAGAAGAAACATTCAAGCAGAACAAGAAATGTTCATGCGAGGACATAAATGCAGGTGTCAGGATGGGCAGACAGACACGGAAGCTCGGGACAGCTGGCCAGGAGGATGGCCGCACACCAGCCTGGGGCGCATCTCCCTGCAGGGGCTGCTGGGCCCTCACTGCCAGGATGGGCCGGGGGCCCTGCTGGAGTGCTCCACCCCACACAAGTCTGGGAAAGCTCAGGCCTCTGAAGGCACCAGTTTCTCCACCACCAGACTTCCCAGAACCACTACTGTCACGTGAAGAAGGGCAAGAAGGTCCTAAATGCAATCGGCTGTTTGGCTGGCACTCTGAAATGACCTTCCGTGAAACAATCGTTTGGCAAGGTCACCCAGGTAGAGGGCATTTCCCAATTAGGGCAGAGGTCAACCTCCCATGGCTTTCTAGTACACAGATTTCAGCCATGTGCTGGTATTCTGGAAAGTTCCACAGGTAGGCTGAGGGACAGGTCAGCAGCAACGGGAGTGTCTCGGCAAGGACTAAGTCGCCATTCCTGGGACCTTAAAGGCTAACAAAGCCTGCCCGGGACACCTAGTCCAGACAGAAAGAGCTCTGGCTCCAAAAGTCGGCCAATGTCATACCCCTAGAGACCACCTCTTAGGAGCAAAGGTGTAGCACGTTTGGAGAGTTCTGGATTCAGAATCCAAGACCCCAGGGAAGACACGGACGTCGATGGAAGAAGCCCAGAAAAGGGCAAGGCACCCGCAGGGAGGGAGCAGAAGAGGGAGAGGCAGCTGGGGGGGGTCCTCAGTCCAGCACCATCTAGGATGCCCCTCAGAGCCACCCCGCAACACGGATGCAGGCGATCACGTACCAGCTTACTCCTCTATACCAACAGAGCAGGAGTCAGGCCCCAGGGCTGTGCAGAGGAGGAGAGAGATGGAAGCTCAGTTAGCAAAGCACTGACAGACTCGCACATTCCGCAGCGAATGCACTGCTTTACAAGACTGCCTGGTGGGGGGCGGGGGGACACATGGGACTAAATGCCCACAGACTCACGTGCTGAAACAAAGGAGAACAGAGCACGGGCCACAGCCCAACGCAGAGGGACTCAGCCCAGGGAAGCGCGCACAGGGCAGAGGTCGGGGCAGGTGGGGGGGCCCCGCCCCACAGGACCGCCCACGTCTAGCTTTCCCACAGGGATCTGCCCAGCCTCCTCATCGTCCGCCTATCAACACTGAGAACACGAAGGTTCGCTACACTGTGCCTGTCCCTCCAAGGGGCAGCTGTGCAGCTTCCATAAAGAACAAAGACACCCGTGTGCCCTGTTCTCGAACACACCCCAATGTGGAAGATGTTTAGCATTCTTTGCTAAGCGAGACCCCGTAGCAGAATAGAACGTGCCAGCTCAGGAGTAAAGGAAGACAGGTACACGCATGCTTACGACGGTATCCACGTCTGCAAGGCCCCCTCCCAGCCCCCAGGGACCATCGGCAATGCCCGTGGGGAGCAGCCCCTCCATGCCCACGGCAGTGCCCAGGGCACAGCACGCAGTGTGCACAAGCGGGGGGGTGGGGGTGGGGGCCCCAGAGTCACAGCATCGCCCTCCCCGTGGGCTCCAGTGGGCCCACAGCTCTGTGGCTGGATTCCGGCTTCTGCTGCCCCTTCTGCTGCCCGACTTTCAGCCTCTCCGTTAGCCCCTCCACAGCTGGCCTGCCCCCCCGCCACCCAACTTGTGGAGCTGAAGGAGGCACATCACTGGCCTGGGGTTGGGAGGTGAGAGAGGCAGAGAGCCTGGTGTCCCCTGTTCTGACCTCCAGACACCGCAGGGCAGGGGCTGGCACTGCTGGGTGCGCTCAAGGTATCCCTTCAACCACAGGATCATAATTCTTGCTTGTGCTTCTAGGAAGTCCCTCTCTGGGCTCTTCCCATCCCCCCCAAGCTTGTAATTATATGGAAATCACTGAAGTTCTTGAAAGAACTTACTGGAATTTTCTGTTGCTCTATGGGATGCTGGTCCTAAACATGGCTTTCTTGGGGGAGGCGCATAAGTACTGATGGCACTTACTTGCTGCCCCTGATGACTGTGCCACCCTCTGGGCTAACTGGGCCCTCTGTCTGCACGGCCCACAGCTTGTCCAGATGCTGGGGCGGGCAGGACAAGACAGCTTCGAACCAAAGCACATCACATCCAGGCCCGCTGCACGGGTCACTGAGAACTAGGGCAGGCGGGGTGGCAAAGGTGCTTCCTAGCCACGTGGCACCAGCCAGACTTTGAGGGCATAATGGCTATTTATCTTGATTTTAGACCCTCAGATGCTATCTTAACAGGCAGCAGGCACAAATCTCTGAGGGCCCCCGACTCCTGTCCCCCATCTTTGGAGACCAGGACTTAAAGCTGAGGATCTTGACCCACAGGAACAAAGAAGAGAGGAGTTGGGGGCAGCCAGCAGGGAGCAGAAGCCTTTGAAAAAGGGGGGCAAAGGGGCGCCTGGGTGGCTCAGTGGGTTAAAGCCTCTGTCTTCGGCTCAGGTCATGGTCTCAGGGTTCTGGGATCGAGTCCCACATTGGGGTCTCTGCTCAGCGGGGAGCCTGCTTCCCCCCTCTCTGCCTACTTGTGATCTCTCTGTCAAATAAATAAATAAAAAATAAATCTTTAAAAGGGGGGTGCAGAGAAGCAAGGCCCTTCCCCCACTGCCCTTGGGCCTTATAGGTGCCCGGCACCCCACCTGGCCTCCCAGCCCCAGCTTGCGATGTGCGGCTTCACCTGGACCCCATCAGCCCCTCGGGCCTGGGGCACACAGGTGGCTTTGTGTGTGTAGCTCCCTTGGGCTGAGGCCCTGCTGATTGGGTACCCGAACAGGGCCTACTGGGTCCAGCGGTGAAGCAAGAGTGGGAGATAGCAGTGGGGCTAGATCTGCCTACCAGGCCCCAAGCAGGAGGTGGATGGAAAGAAGGACAAGCAGTCCTTCCGGCCTTCCTGACGCTGAAGTGGCTCTGGGTGCGAAGGGGCTTCAAGCACAGGCCCTGCCCTAGACAGCAAGTGGCTGCAGGAGGTGACTGTGTGGCCAGGGCCTGGCTGTGCTTTGGGGTCAAAGGAAGGAGTGTGGGTAGAGCCAGGGAGAGAGACCTGGGCTCCTGACAAGCCAGCCCCTCCATGACCAGTCCAGCCAGACCTCCAGCTCCATGGGGACAGTCACTGCACACTCCACGTGGACGGTGACAGATAGCCACTCCCCAGCCCGACTGCCCAGTGCGGTTACCTGGCAAGTAGACATCGGCGGGCAGGCGGGGCTGGCCGTGGCTGCAGGCCTCAGGGCTGCCGTCCTGTAGGACGTTCTCAAAGGAAGGCACTCGGCTCCCTGCAGAGGACAGGGCAGGTCAGAGGCCCATAGGCGGAAGGTGGTCATTGACCCTCTGGTCAGGATCCCCAGGAGCCTGTCTTCCCTCCCGAGGGCTCTGCAGCAGCTGCGGGGCAGACCCTACCCTGACTCCCTCCTCTGCGCTCAGGGACTGAGAGGCCAAGGTTTGCTCTTCTTTACTACTCTCCTCTCCCAACCCTGCTGGGGGTTTGGTTTTTCATGACAGAAACACTACATACTCCTGTTTACAAAACAAGAAGGTAACAGATTGAACGTCTCCTGCTTCTCCTTCCACCTGGGCCACGTGCCCTGCAGTGGGGAGCTAGTGTGGCCCATGTACAGACAGGAGCAGTAGGTCCCCTCCGGCAGAAGGGGGGGCCCGGGCCCTGGGACGGGCACACGCTCTACTCAGGAAAGAAGGAATGGCAGGAGAGGGCGGGGCCCATTCTGAGGTGGGGAGCCTGCTCCTGGGAGGGACACGGGTCACTGCAGCATGATGCTGGCTGGGGAGCCTGCTGGTAAGGGGGGGGTCACAGCAACAGGGTGGCTGCACGTTACTCCAGGGTCTCTACCATGCCAGCCAGCCAGCCACAGCTACTTTCTGCCTGTCACCTCCCAATTAAATGGCTGTGGGGGTGGCTCAGCCATAAAGCATTTGCCTTCGGCTCAGGTCATGATCCCGGGGTCCTGGGACGGAGCCCCACATCGGGCTCCCTGCTCTGCAGGGCTGTGCGCGGGGAGAGACTGCAGTAAGGAGTGCGGGATGCCCAGGAGGGAGCCGGCCTGCGCTCCCCAGAACCGCAAGAGCCGCCCGGGAAGGCTCCCTACAGCGAGGCCGCACACGCTCCTCGGGCAGAGGGCTTACCCTGCTTCAGGGCCGCCGCCTCGTCCACTTCCTCCGTGACAAAGCTCTAGGAGACAAGGACAAAGAGCGCCTGCAGCTCCGGGGCTGCCAGCCCAGGATTTCCCGCGCAGCGCCCGCCCCAAAACGAGGCGCACCCCCCAGATGAGGAAACCAGCTGAGGCTGGCCCATGAGCAAGTGGCGGAGGGGGTACAGGGCACACTTCACCCCAGGTCTGGAGTCCACCCCGACAGGCATTGGGGACAGGGTGACAGAAGGGGCTCACCTCGGGGGAGCTGCTGAGCGCCAGCCCCGCCCCACTCAGCGGGGGAGGGGCGTCTGAGTCCTGGGACAGCTTCTCCTCATCCTCTTCGTGGATGGGGGACGACGGAGACCGCAGGGTGCTGGGGACAGAGAAGAAGGGAGTAGAGGACGTGCGGAGGATAAGCACCAGCCCACCACGGCCAACGGCACCCGTGGGTGACGGGGTAGGCCTGTGCGCCAGTAGAGACGGCGGCTGGGCAGCCTCGGAGGCACGGGCCTGACCCTGGCCAGCTCTGTGGTTCCAGGGGGAGGAGAGCATCACAGCGGTAAAGCCCCAGAGTGCGGGGGCAGGGGACGGGGGCAGGAGAAACTTTCTGGATCTGGAGGGGCCCGGCCACGTGTGCAAGTCGCTGCGGCGTGGAGGGTTTTACAAAAGTTCCACCTTTTCTTTCTTTTTTTTTTAAATTTATTTATTTGTCAGAGAGAGAGAGAGAGAGCGAGCACAGGCAGACAGAGAGGCAGGCAGAGGCAGAGGGAGAAGCAGGCTCCCTGCTGAGCAAGGAGCCCGATGTGGGACTCAGCCGCTTAACCAACTGAGCCACCCAGGCATCCCTTCCACCTTTTCTTAAGAAAACAGCACCCGTGAAGAAACCAAGGGTATCATGCAGAGCAAGTAAGTCCAACAGAGAAAGACAATTATCATTTGATCTCACTTCTATGTGGAATTTAAGAAACAAAACAGAGGATCATAAGGGAAGGGAGAAAAAAATAAGATAAAATCAGAGAGGAAAACAAACCATGTGACTCTTAATCACGGAACAAAGTGGAGGTTGCTGGAGGGGAGGTGGGTCCGGGTGGGGGGCAACTGGAGACCCGGCAGAAAGGCAGGCGTGTGACGGCAGGAGCGCTGGGTGCTATATGCAACTGATGAACCACTGAACCCTTCCTCTGAAACTAACTTGAATTTAAGTTAAAAAATGAACACACGTGTGGGAAGAGGGAGCACGTGTCTCGCATCTGTCCAGCGGAAGCATGACCAGAATCTCTGCTTGTTGGGCATAACAAGGGTGCCAACATGCTCCTGGTTTCGTGGCGGCCCAGGTTTGGTGCCACAGCTGTTCACCCAGCAGGACGTGCCCATGCGACAGCCCCCAGGACATCCCGGGACCCTGAGACTCAGGGGGCTCCCACTGTGTCCTGTGTGGCCTGGGACAGGGAAGGACGCTGGGCACTCGTGGCCTCTCCCAGGGCATCTTTCCAGCTGCTGTGCTCTGTGTCCTTCGCTATAACCGACCTTAGCTGTGGCCTAACCTGCTACTGGTTCTGGGAGTCGTTCCGGTCAATCACCCAACCAAACATTCTAAAACTTTGCCGCAAATACACCGGCTTTGTACTTCTTTGTTTTTTAGTATTATATTTATTTAGAGCGAGGGAGCGTGCATGTGAGCAGGGGGAGAGCAACAGAGAATCTCAAGCAGACTCCCCACGGAGCATGGAGCCTGATCCCGGGATCCCGGCATCCCAGGATCATGACCTGAGCTGAAGTCAGATCATGAACAAACTGAGCCCCCCAGATGGCCCCCTGCTTTGCACTTCTTACATGATACCACATGCTTCCCCGACCCTCGCCAGAGAGCAGATGTGTGGGTTCCCATGTACCATCCCCCAGAGGAAATCCCGGCACCAGCCTCACCTGTCAGGGGATTTGCTCCTCGGCTTGCCCTTCTGGTGGCTGCTTTCCAGGATTCGATCCATCCCCGCAAGTGGACAACTGGCCTGGGAGAGGCCATCTGAGACGCCTGAGTAGGTGATCTCTTCATAAAGGGGGGCTGAAGGGATGGCCGGGGAGATGGCCCGAAGGCCGTTGAGCGCCTCAAGTAGGGAGATGGGCTCATAGCCAGGTGGGATGCTGTCAGAGCTCTGTGGGGACAAGAGTGGGTGAGGGACAGGCTGGCCACACTCCCTGTCCGCTGCCCTGGACCACAAAGCCCTAGACGCTGGCCTTGTGCCCCAGGGACATGGTACTCCCCTGAACCTGCCTTCTGACCATCTCCTGTCCACTCCACCTTCCAGGGACCTAAATCCCCCCTCCCTCAGAGGGGTGCCCAGAACTCCAGAGCACCTCCCCAGGGCTCCCTCAGCTGTCAGCTGTAGCACGCAGCCTGGGATGCCCGAATGGCCCACTCTGCCGCAGATGAAGGAAGAGAGGCCACCTAGAAGAGCCCCCCACCCTTGGTCTCGGCCAGCCCCTACCTGGCTTTCTGTTCCTGCCTGGCACGGGTGGAGAGTGAGGAGTCAGAGAGAGAAAGGAGGCTCAGGAACGGGTGGAGAGCAAAGCCATGCCAAAGGCGGGAGAGGCCAGTAGAGCCGAGTGTGTTCTAGACCAGGGAGGGCCTGGCCCCGCAGGGAGCTTTGCCCAACACAGGCATCTGGCCCAACTTGAGATCCTCTGTGTGCCTGGAACAAGCATCCACTGAGGGGGACACGTGTTCCAGATGGTTCTAATGGGCACCCCTGGTTCAGAACCAGTCTTCCCTCTTGCTGGGAGTGGAGCAAATCAATAGCCTGAGTCTTGCTTTAGGGTTAATGTGGGGAGACGCCCAGCTGCTGGGAAATGTTAGGCCCCCAGGCTGTTGTGCAGCTGGGACAGCCACCTGCCTCGCTCTAACTACATAAGGCAAAGGGCAAATGCCCAGCAGTGCTCCCAGGGTGAAGCCCCCGCCTGCATGACCGCTCTACTGGGAGGATGGGAGGACTGCCTTCCAGGGTGGCGATAGGACCAGGGGAAGGTAGAGGAGCCAGGGTAAGGGTTCCCTGCCCTCAGCGAGCACCTCCTGAGTCCCCTGGTCACCTGGGCCCATGGAGCCTTGCATCTGCTCCCAACGCGCCTTCCACTTAAAGGCCAGTAATACTATGAACCTCCTCATCCTCCAAACTGGAAAAACCTCCATCTTGGGGCTGGGCTTCCAGGGACTTCCACCTAAGTTCTGCCAAGGGACCACAGGGGTCAGTAAAGGCCCAGGTAGAGGCCCCCGCCTGCTCCCTGAGATGCAGGGAAAATGCCAGAAAACCACGTACTTGGCCCAAAGAGCTAACATCCAAGGGGGAAAGAGCAAGGGATGCAGGACAACAAGCAAGCGCGAGAAAGATGGTTTGCAAAAACTAGCAGCAAGTGAGTTCCACCTCCAACATCATTCCACTGCCAGCAAGAAAAAAAAGGGAAACGAGGCCACTGGGGACCACGGGCAGAAGCAGAGCTGGCGAGAAAGGGCGGCCCGAGGCCGGCGCTGTTGCCGCCTGACAGCGGGGATCAGAGACACTGGTTTTTTGCCGACAGACCTTGAGCTTTGCTTGTTCCACAAAACTCCCTTCCGGGGCAGGGACGCCGGGACTGGGGAGAGTGGATTTGACAGATTAAATTAACCAAACACGTTAGCCTGGGGTGAAAATGACTTCCCACAGTTGTCATTGGTTGAATCATTAGGGCACGGGGCAAAGATGTGGCCATAGGGCCAAACACACTTACTGTTTCCCTTTTAGGTTTCTTGCTGGCCAGTGAGGCGGGGTGCGCCTTTGATTTTTTAAAGGGACACTGTCAAGATAAAAATCATACGTTTTACGACTGCCACCCCCCAAACGGCGCTGGAGCTGGCGGGCTGGGGGCCTCCCAGGTTTGCTGGCCTCTAGGGGCGCTGTGAGCCTGTGCTTGGCAAGTGTAACCTGCACGTGAAGCCCGGGGACCTGGCCAAGTGCAGATTCTGCAAGGCCTGGGCCCAGACATCAATGCAACTCCCAGGAATTCTGCCGCTGGTCGAGCCCATCCCTATCCCACTGCCCACGCATGGCCTGGGTCACCCCAAGAAGAAGGTCCTGGCCAGCATAGGCATGAGGCTGGCCAGGCGTTCCCTACGGTGGGCCCAGCTGAGCAGGGGAAAGGGACACCACCCCCTGTCCCTCTAGGAGGCTCAGCACTGCCTCATGAACTTATCACCAATGTCCAACTAGAAGCAGCTGGGGAGACAAACCAGCCCCAGATCACCCCCACTCCTCGATGATCTTAATGGTGTCACTGAAGAAAATCTGGGATCTCTGTGGCACTACGTGGAAACCACTCATACCAGGAATGTGGCAGAGCACAGCCCATTCATTCGGCTACCTTAACCCTCTGCAGGGGAAGGCACAGGCCCTCTGGGACATGTGAAGCATACAACCCAAACCCGTCTGCCCAGTAGTGCGAGCGGCATCTCGGCTCTCTCAGGATAAGAGGGGTAAATGTGGGAAGGTCAGGCCAGATGCTCAGACTCCAGGGCAGGGCCTGGGAGTGAGGGGCACACACAAGCAGTAAGAAAACCCACCATCCATCCCCAAGCTCCCATCCCGCAGAACAATGACTCCAATCCCAGGAACAAATCACATCTTAGGGCCGCTCCTCTCCACTAAAACCACATTGCTGGAAAAAATATTCAGTGTTCGTAAATCCAGCCCAACACTAAATTCACCGGAGGGCTGTTTCGGAAGGAGGAAGCCCTGATACCGACAGGGACCCAGCAGGCAAAACACACGGTCTGGTTGGCCAGGAAGAGTCGGGGTGATGGGGACCCCACCTCCGAGGCGGTCTTCTGCCTGCTCTAGGTGCGTGACCACAGCTTCAAATTTCAAAAGAGAAGCCAAAAATCTGAGTCTTAAGGAAATGTCCAGACATGTAAACACTGGCCCAATATTCGGAATCACCAGAGAGGCCAAACACATCACCCCCTGGCCCAGCGCAGAAGGCCATCTTGTGGATGCAAGAACCACAGGATGTGGGTCCTTCTCCTCTAAGAATCACTGACTCCAACAATGGACCCACTGGCTGCAAACAGCTGTGGCCGGCTGGGGCCCAGGAGCTCCAGACCTGGGGCTGCCCCTGCCTGTCCCGCCCGCCCACTCCAGCCTCCCCATCCTGCCCCATCTCTGTCTCGTCGTGTCTCTCTGCCAATGTCTCAGTACCTACTTTTCTACTCTCATCCATGTCTGGGTCTCTCTCCGTGTCTCTGTGACTCTGTGTCTCTGCCCATCTCTGTCCATGTCTTTCTCTGTCTCTGCCTATGGTTCTGGGTCTCTTCGTCTCTCTCTGCCTATCTCTTGAGCCAGAAAGCCATCTCTCTCCCCAAAGCCCGAGTCCATCTTCCCCCATGTGCCTACAAGCTCTACCTCACAGTTTCCCAGGAAGCAAGTGAGGTGGGTGGCTGTCAAGACGCTCCCTGCCCCCGGTGTCCAGGCTGGGCACCACCTCTCAGTGGGCAAAGTGTGTAGGGGGGACATGTGACAGGCATCCGCTAGGCGGGACCTCACCTCCTAGAACCCACACAGTGGCCCTGGCTGTCTGGCGGGCTGAATGATGGTAATGGATATTCAAATTCGAGGCAGGGTTGCATGTCATCAGATGGCCCTTGTTCTCGGCGAAACTATAACACTCTCGAGACCTGGGGCTCACTGGGCCCAGTCTAGGTCACCCCTTTGACCTCACCACCACCTCTGGGGACCAAGACTGGCCCACCAGGCAGATGAGGATGGAGAGAGCCAGCAGCCAGAGAGAGGCAGACAGTTTGGCCCTGCCTTTCCTTTCAGCCCCCAACCAGGGCCTCACAACATGGCCCCACTGGGAACCTGAAGCCGTCCTAACACGAAGGTAAGCCCTGAGGGCATCCAGACACCTGATGGGCTCTGCAAGTGGGCCAGGGCTTCCTCCAGACACTCTCTTCTCTGCCCCACACCTCCCCAACACAGAGGAAAAAGGCACTTACTGAATGCTCATCGTGGTCCATGCTCTGGGCCAGAACAGGACTGAAGGAGACGGGGGACAGGGCTCCTGGCTTCTTCCTCACCGCCCGGATCTGCAAAAGGGCCCGGAAGGCTGTGGCAGAGGAAAGGGCTCACATCAGGCAAGGGACACCCGGTTCCAACACCACTAAGCCCCTCCGGACTCCAGGGACATTGGCCACCTCCCCCTCCCCATAGGAGGTCCTAGAATAAGCTACATCTTCAAATCAGAGGCAAACAGAGTCACACAGAAGTGGACTCTTCTGTCGCCCAGAAGGGAGACAGGGGAGGCCAAGAGTGCATGATCCCGGTTCAGGCGGAGCTTCTGGGGCAGCAGGCAGGGTGCCACCAGCCTCCCACAGGCCAAACCCTGGACCACGCACATGATGGTGCATCTGTGTCACACCTGGCGACCAGCTAAAAGCACCCAGTGCGCCCTGGACACTGGCCAGTCTCTTCCTGGAAATCATACCAAGGGCAGGCAGACGTACGTATGTGAATGCCCCTGACAGGACGATCTCTACACAGGAAAACCAGCAGCAGCAATTGGGAAGGTAAGTTAGGGTGCAGGCTACTGGTCATCCTGGACCATCAGCTTCCCTAACAAGAGGGTAACGCTGATGGAAAGTGCAGGTCGCGCACGCCGTCAACAGCCGCACACTGTACCAGCACCCGCTGGGGCACCCACGTCCCCAGCTCTGATGGCAGCTGCCTCAGGCTGCAGGCTCAGAGACAAGGGCCCCGGCCCAGCTCCCCCAGCCCATCTGGGCCCCTGGGCCTCCACGCCCAGGAGACAGGGTCCGTGGGGAAGGCTGGCGTTCGGCTCCTGCTCCCCGGCTCCTCGACTATCCCTCACAGAGGAGAGGCTACTGGCCCTGCTGCCTGACCCTCCAGGGCTGCCACACCAGCCCCCTGCAGGTTCCCCCACCAACCCCTGAGGTCTCATCAGGGCTGGGCTCTGGACCCCCACGATCCCACAGCCTCATCCTCCACCGCCACATGCCCGGCCTGCCCTGTGGCCCCTGCACGCAGCTGTCTCTCCCAGAAGGACAACCCGTTTCGACCCACCCACCCCTTACTAGCTGTGAGCCCCGAGACAGCGACAAGACAGGTGTGGCACTTGGGGCCGCAAGCTGCGCAGTGACTCAGGGATGCAGGGTGAGGCACAAGAACCCCCAGGCGCCCCCAGGGACGCTGACTGGCGCACCAAGGGGTAAAAGGGCAGGAAGGCTTTCTCCAAAAAGCTATCCTTTCCCCACCAAAAGGAAACCCGCAGGGCCCGGGGTGGGCTCACTTCTCTCCTGCAGCCTGGGCTCCCTCACTACCAGGACCCACCCACCAGCCCGATGCTCATTTTGACCCAGTGGGATCTGTTTTGTCCTGAGAATGTTTAGATTCCCTCCACCGCAAGACAAACACTTGAATCGGAATTAACTTGGAGAAAATGTCTACAGGGTTCCCAAGAACCTATCCCTCAGTCAACTTTCCACCTCACTGAGCAGAGAGCCCGATGCGGGGCTCGATCCCAAGACCCTGGGATCGTGACCTGGGCCGAAGGCAGAGGCTTTAACCCACTGAGCCACCCAGACGCCCGTATATTTTTTAAATCAAAAAACATTTTCCACGTAACACTTCAAGATTGGATTTGCTGGCCAGTGTCTGTCCGGTTCCAATTTCACCACAAGCACCCACTCAGCCACATCCTTCCGAGCCATTAACTCCAAAAGTCTAAACTTTGGAGGATGTCAGCCGCGCACGTGCCAGCATGGTCGCCGTGGGTCCCCACCACCCGCACCCAGTATGGCATCAAGCTTGCTGTGCCCAGGGCAGGCGGCCGACAGCCCCCCGGCCCCCCGACAGCCCCCCGGCCCACTCACGCAGCCGGCAGATGGGGCAGTTGCTGGCCTGGTAGCGCAGCGTGTCCGCGCACGAGTTACACAGGCACAGGTGCCGACACGGCAGGATCAGCGTGTCCCGCAGGTCCGACAGGCACACCACACACTCGTTGCTGTTGTCACTGTTCTCCTCGTCCGAGGGCTGCAGGGGGACACCAAGGGTCTGAGTGTCGGCGGGTTCCCAAGGACCACAGGCAAGAGCTAGGACAGGGGTGGGGCAGGGAGGTGTTCCCCAGAGGGAAGCCAGGTGAGCGGAGGAAGGTCCCGATGGAGCAGCAGTCCTCAGGAGACGCGGCCCAGAGCTGACCCAGCCCATGCCTGCCCCAGGACAGAGACAAGGATCTGTGCCCCACCAAGAACACTCAGGTCTCGTTCTACTCCTCAGAACCACAGAGAAAAGATGGGAAAGACCGAACAGTTCAGATCATGTCCTGCACAGGGCACCCACTTACTGGGCTGACCCTGGAAAAATCTGGTAAGTCTAACTTATCTAATTAGCATCTGGATCAAGAGTCCACAAACAACAGCCCCACCACCTGTTTCCGTACCCCAGGTGTGGCCGGAAGCCAGCTCTGCCCCCTCGTTTCCGAGTGGCTACGCTGCGGGTGCACAATCTGTGCGATCAGGCACGGAGCGGATCCGACAGACGGCCAGTCAAGGTGGAAACACACGCGCACGGGCCGCTTAGGGACAGTCAGCCGCCTGCGGCGTGAGCGCATGAAGCACACCAAAAGCATTCCTCAGAGAACAAGGGCCTGACCGAACTGCCCTGACTTCCGGCTTTCAGCCAGTCCCAGCTGTCCCAGAAGCTCGCGTGTGAAACTTCCAAAAACGTTTAAAAAGAGATGACAGTTTCCCTGTGCCTTTCAAATGATGACAAGGGTACAGGCTGATTCTCTGCCATCCTACCCTGGCCGCGCCAGACCACAGCTCTGTCAGCCATACTCTCCAGTTACGCGTGGCTGGGGGGCAGGTCGGCTGGCAAGGGCAGCAGTGGCTCACCCTGACGGGGTGGGAAGGGGCCCTAATGCCAGGCTGTCCCTCCCCACCCGACGGTTAGCGACCCAATGATGTTAACAAGTCAGGGAATTTGCTGGAAAAAGAACTAAATGCCTACAGACTCTGTTAACTCGTCTATTTATTCATTCATTACTGTTAATATTTTTAAGTCATCTCTACTCCCAATGGGGGCTTGAACCTATAACCCCAAGATCAAGAACCGCATACCCACCGACCCCAACAGCCAGGTGCCCCTCTCTACTAACACCTTTGAAAAATTAAGAAAATATGGGCACCTGGGTGGCTTAGTCTGTTAAGCATCTGCCTTCAGCTTGGGTCACGATCCCGGGGTCCTAGGATCAAGTCCCGCATTGGGCTCCCTGCTCAGTGGGCAGTCTGCTTCTCTCTCTACCATTCCCCCCTGCTTGTGATCAATACCTCTCTCTCTCTCAAATAAGCAAAATCTCTAAAAAATAAATAAATAAAAATAGAATAAAAAATTAAGGTAAAATGGGAGTCTGGGGTCCCAGGGCCTCCTGGGGAAGGCACACAGGGGGACTAGCTCATCTACCACTAGCTGACAGGGCCCTGGTCAGGGCTGGGGGAGGGGAGAGGGCAAGCCCCTCTGGGAGTCTTCTTCCATGCAGGTGGAAAGGAAGCTGGGGAGTGAAGTCCTCCTGCAGTCCCAGCAAATGTCAGCACAAGCGCATACCTTTGTCTCCTGGTTGTTCTTGTTCTCGATGCCGTAGATCTCCTGCAGCAGGTAGCTGACCCGGTCCACCTGCAGAACAGAGAGGAATCTGGGCACCTGCCGGCTCTCACTCAAGGGCTCCGCTGCACCCACCTGGGCCAACACCACTTCCCAGGGGCCGGGTTTGAGTCCCGAGCAGGTGTGGTTTGAAATTCTGTCCACCTGCTCCTCAGGGAGTGGGCCCAGTGCTAGGAGGATGGCAGAGAACCTGCTTCCTGCCCAACCCACCCAGTAGCCGGGGCCATGTGGTGGTGGGCAGGGTGAGAGTCCGGTGGTTCTGCTCACCAGGGGCATGGAGCCAACCTGTATACAGGTCAGGCAACCGTACCCTGTGCCCACCTTACCATCCCCCTCCCCAGACAAAAACACTTTGGACCCACCCCACACCAGCCACACAAGAGTGACCAGAGTCACACCTCACACTATGTTCAGAAGTAGCCCTATGGACGCAAACAGACCTTATCAAGGCGGACACAACGTGGGGCTACAAGTCAGTACTGCGACTTGGTGGGCACACACACGCACCCAATGCAGTAGACCTGGACTTCCCAGAGCCCAGAGGATCCTTCCGGAGAGTGAGACTCTGTGTGTGTTTATGTGTCTTTTAAATCAAAAGGGGCCATGATATTTCTTCTACCAGACTTACAATTTGCTTCTGCTTTAAAGGTTTCACAGAGAAGCTGCCGTCGACATGCTACAGGGAAGACAGACAGGTTAACTCAGTCAAGCTGTACCACTGAGCACTCCCAGCGGCAAGCTGAAGGCCCTTCCTTGGCCGTTCCACTTCCACTGCTGAAGGACGGAGCCCGGCCAGGTCTCTCCAAACGGGGGCCTCCGACTGGGCCTCGAAACTACCTGGAGGACTGCCTCCTGGGTCCTCCCAGCTCCCCGGGGAGGGGTCAAGCACACTCAGGTTTACGACCATCACGCAAGTTCTGACAACAGCCCAGAGCCCCCCAGCAGCAAGCAGCAGCACCTGGACGGCAAGAACTCGCAGAGTCCACTTCTAACCCAGAAAGGGCTTGGCTTCATTGAGAAGACAAATGTGCACACGCATACGTGTACAGAAAAGCCCCAAACCCTAAATACTCCTAAGAACTAAAGAGGGCGTTTGGTAGCGTCTGGGGAAACACAACACCCAGAGGTCGAGGTCAGTGAAGACCCGAGATCTTGTGACAAGGCCAGTTACCCCTCGCAATCCACAGAGACCAGCACGCGGCATCTGCAGTGCAACAGAGTCCAGAAGGAAAGCAGCCTCTCCCTGCACTCTAAACTAGAGGTCCAGATGGAGTCGGCCATCGACAGCCCACCCAGCCCACCAGACACAACAGCCACCATCTCTTCCAACAAGTCTAGGCTTGGGGAGCGCAGCTGGCGAGGGAGAGGCCCACCCTCTGGCCTGGGCGCCCCGTGCCACCACAGCCCCAGGGGCCCAGGGGAGCACGGGGCAAATGGGCCACAGAGGCCTTGGGCCCAGCTGTCCTAACTCCCCAGGGAGTCTGGAAAGACCAGATCACAGGGAGGAGCTGGGCTCTGTCCTCAACCTCTCAAGGCCGCAGACACACCCTGGACTGAGAAAGCTGGGGGTCTGCAGGATGCCCACATGGGGTGCCAGGTCCAGAAACAGCAACCTGAGTCTGATTTCCTCATGGGGGTCCCTGGTCCTTGTCCACCCAGGCCACAGGCTGGTGCCGGAAACACTTTACCACACTGCAGGGTGCGGGCCAATGTCAAAGAGCCCTGGGGGTGGGGGACATCTGTCATGACATTCTCCAACAGGGAACGTGTCCACTACCTCCAGCAAGGGTCTCGGTGAGCAGGGATCTCCTCCCAACACAGCCAGGCACTTGCTTGCTGCATCAACACATACACACAACTGCTTGGCCCCCACGAACAGCAGTGACGGGGAACCAGAACCATCCCTAGACCCCACGAAAGCCTCACGCAGAGACGACAGTGAGACTGACCATTCTCTTCCCACTGCACCCTACATAATGTGGCCACAAAACACGAACACCTGGGGAGACTGGGGACTCGGGTCTGCGTGGAAGAAAGGGACAAACCTCGAAGTTCAAATACACATCAGGCGGAAATGTAATACTAACTGAATGCTTACACGCAAATGGTCTCTTTATACATGAGGCACTCGCAGCGCAGGGACTCCAGGAGGGCCTGGACGTCTTCCCTCTGCCACCAGAGAGGGTCTAGGGCCACGCCAGACAAGTGGCAGACCCTCAGCAACTCCCCCGGAGGGTTGGTTCACTGAGCATCTACTGCACACCAACGACACAACAAACAAGGGGCCCAGTTCCATCCTCACAACACAGGAAACTAAGTACCACAAGTGTCTGCCCCTGAAGTCTGAAAGGCCCCAGTGGGGAGTGAGGTCAACGTAGGCCTGTGGCACTGGGTGACACAGCTACCTGGAGGCAGAGCAGAGCACACCTGTGAGGACCAGGCCAGGCTGGGAGGTTCCAGTGGGCGTGGTGGGAAAGGCAGGGGTCTGGCGAGGTGGTAACCTGGATGATCCCCGCACATCCCAGAGAAAAGCTGGTCTGTGATGACAGCCCTCCACATGGATGTCAGGTCCACGCGGGCAGGTCAGAGGGCGTTCCCGAGGGGCTACATCGGGGGCTACCCCTCACCATACATCGGATGCCCTTCAAAAACCCAAAGGTGATGCTACCTCGAGGCCCAGCCTCCTGGAGCCCAGAGGAACCAGAAGGCCTCCCATCTGCTCCAAGCCTCTGGCATAAAGCCCATGTGGTCAAGCCCAGACCCCAAGGTCAGACTTCTACTCTCAGAACACCGTCCTTCTACCCATGCTCCCTGGTCACGGGCACAGTAAGGGGCAGGATGGCACTTACCTTTTCAAAGGCGGCCAAGAGCACATGGGCATGGCCAGTCACTTCCACAACTGCCCGGGAGAGAGAGGAGGGAGCGGTCAGAGCTGGCCTCAACCCCTCCTCTGTCCCCCACCCTGAACTTCTGCTTCTTAGCGGGAGCTTCCCTATGCTCTTCCTAGCGGGTGTTTTGGAGCCCAAAACCCATGGGAGGATTGTTCTCATCTCGCCTTCCTCCGCCTGGGGGCCTGCTGCTCCTGCCAGCCATTCCTCCTCCAAAGTCACCTCACAGTGCCCCCTGCTGGCTCTGCATGGAGGAACATTCGGACAGGGCTTGGAAGCCAGGACTGGGCGCTCCCATGCTCCCATGTCAGCCTGCGGCGCTGGCAGCCCACAGCACGGGACCGCCCTGTTCCATGCCCTCTCCACTGTCTTCTGTCATCCCGCTGAGCGTGGGCGCCAGAATCCGAGGCCTGGCTAGCTGCTGTTACCGCAGCGGGAGCCAGGCAGCTGGCAACTCCTGAGTCAGGAGAAGGAGCTGAAGAGAGGGCCCTACAGCCCAGCCCCAAGACAGACCGCTTGGGGCTTAAACCCCATGGCCCTAAATGTGCTAAATGGGCTGAGCCAACGTCTTCCATCACTTCTGGAATAAACTCCTCCCTGCGGACGGAGGCAAGAAGGGTCCACAGCCCAGAAGGAAGAGGGACAGAGAAGGACCGCTCACCGTCTCCTTCATCCACCACGGCCTGGATGACCACTGGAAACACGCCCCGGTCCAGGTCGAAGTTCAACTGAGGAGAAAAGGAGGTGAGAACAGTCAGACTGAACTGGAGGGGGGAGGCGCCGTGAGCAGGATGGTGAGGACGAAGACAGACAAAATGGCCACAGAAGACAGCTACGTACCTCTTTTCCCTTTGGCAAAACATAAAAAAATGATTGAGATGGCAAAGTCATGTAACTCAGTGGCACTAAGTACATCTGTGAGGCCACGTTAACCACGACCACCATCCACTTCCAGAGCACTCTCATCATCCCAACGGAACCCTGTCCCCACGACCATGCACCCTCCCCACTGGGTAAGCCCCACTCGACTGTGCATCCACGAATTTGCCTGATCTGCACCTTTCACAGAAGTGGGACATCACAGCACAGATCTCTCCCACCTGGCTCGTTCACCGAGGCTCGCCCACACTGCACAGGTGTCAGTGCTTCCTCCCTGGGCTGAGTACTCCTCCACTGCACAGCCAGACCCTGCTCACCCATTCGCCTGCTATGGGACACCGCGGCTGTCCCCCTTCTGGATGCCACGCACACCAGCAATGGCGTCTGAGTCCCGGGAAAACGGTGTTCAGCCTTGTAAAGAAAGTGCCTGGCCTGTCCCCACCGAGGACAGAAGGAAAGGGGCCACATTGTGGCATGCAACTGAGCTCAAGGAGACACCATCCCCCTCACTTTTCCTTCTCCCTGGCTCCCTGGCCAAAGGCCACTCTCCTCCCCACACACGTAGCCTCCACATCTGCTCACCAGCAGAGGCCACAGGCCAGGACCCACAGGACAGAGGCGACCAGCTGAGAACACCCTAGGCAGGGGTCCAAGGGGAGGCCCACAAGGTGCCTGTGGGTCCCAGACTGCCAGGGGGAGGCAGGACTCGGAGGGACCAGGTACTGGAATCGAGTCTGACTCTACCACCTGAGCCTCAGTTTCCCCATCTGTAACATAGGGCTAAAAGCTGTGTCTGGTGCATGGGGCGGCTGAGAAAACGTGCAGCAAACACCAGCCATGCAAAGCCTCAAATGTTTAGGCAGCAGGAGCTGAGGAGGAACGTGGCCCCGGAGGACCTCACAGAGCGACAGAGGGCACAGACTCCCAGGCACACAGGCCCCTGGGAGCCCACATGCACACCAGCTGCAGGCTGGGAGGTGGAGGACGTGTTCAGGCCCCCCCCAGTACTCAGCCAGGCCTCATGTCCGCTGCCGCCTCAGGGGAGAGGGCTACCCCACAGATATCCAGACTTTAAAGGAGGGGGCCTCTCTGCACGGCCTCCCTTGCTCTGGGGTGACCCATGGGAGGTGGTGGAGGTGATCACGTGAGACAGGAGATACAGGTCATCCACAGCTATCCACGGGACAGGGGCCCCTCTACAAGCCTGTACCTGCCCTCTCCACCCTGAGTCAGGGCACAGGGCCGCGACCATCCTGCAGTTACCCTGGTGACGCAGATGCTGGGTGACGTTCAGGCGCTGCCCTCACGAGGGCTCTACGTACACCCAGGAAGGGGAGCGTCAGGTAAGAGCCCGATGGGGAGCAGAGCCCTGAAGGCGCAGCCCGCTCGCCCCCGCACGTCGGGTCAGTTTCCGGAACAAAAGCCCTGTGCTGCTGGAGGCCAGACGCTCAACAAGCAGCCCCGAGCTCTGCGGAGCCGGCTGACCAGCGCTGTCCTCCCTCACACACCGAGTGCGGCCCGAGCACCCGCAGCCAGTCGTGTTCTGCGGGTCTGAGGAGGCCTGCATGGTGACCCCACCAGCAGCCAGTGACCCCCGCCCTCCTCTCTAGTGTCACGGCCCCACGGGGCGCACAATGGACAGACCCCCGTCTTCCTCTCTGCGGTCGGACTGAGCTGTGTTTCCGCCGCTCAACCGAAACAGTCCTGCCGCAGATGCCGTCCGAAGGCTCCGCGGCAGCACGTCCGCCGGCGCCCCCCCCACGGCCACGGAGCCCAGCCCGGCGACCGACGCTCGGCACTCCTTCCACGGACTCAGCGAGGCCTGAGAGAAGGCCTGCCCTGGCCAGCCCGGGCTGGGGCGAGGGGACCGTGATGGGAATGAAGGGACACAGGGCCCCAGCTCTCCCTGGCACCCGGGCCCGGCCCCGCGCCCCTCGAATGCCCCGGCACGACAAGCCTCCCAGGAGGAGCGGCCACCCCCCAACCTGCCAGCTGGATACCTGGTGCTGCCACCGCCGGAGCTGCGGCCACGTCTCACGGGAGGGACCGGGAAGGGCGGGGACTCGGGGCGAGAACCATCTCCCCTAAAACGCTGCTCCCCAGAGCTCTGCACCCGACTCACTCCCTGGAGCTGAGTACACGGGGGTGGGGGGGCCCAGAGACTCCCGCCCACCCACGTCTGAGGGAGACGTTTATTTTTAAGGCAGGAAGAGAGACTTCTCTTAGGAAAGAGCGGCCACCCCGGTCAGGTGAAGAGCGGGGCAGCTGACGCCGGGAGGGGCCACACCGGGTTCTCGAGCTCAGGCCTCCTCTTCCGCGACACCAGCACGGGTGGGAGCCTCGCCCCACGGCACCTCGGGCTCGCCCACTGCACAGGAGCTTCCAGACAAGGGTCTTTGCAAGCCCCGGGCCAGATGGACACCGGGAAATAGAGGCAAGGCAAAGGCGGAAGAGCAGGGATGTGGCTCTCACTGAGATGAATGGAAGCCCGAGGGAAATGGAAGGGAAACCCAGCAAAGAAGCCACTCCAGCCACCATGCCATCTCTAATATGTCCACAATATGATTCAGTAAATAAAGTTATGCATGAGTGGGGACGGGGGAATATGGGAAATCTCCATGCCTTCCTCTTAATTGTGCTGTGAACCTGTCTTAAAAAAGTCTCTAGGGACGCCTGGGTGGCTCAGTTGGTTGGACGACTGCCTTCGGCTCAGGTCATGATCCCGGAGTCCCGGAATTGAGTCCCGCATCAGGCTTCCAGCTCCATGGGGAGTCTGCTTCTCCCTCTGACCTTCTCCTCACTCATGCTCTCTCTCAATGCCTCTCTCTCAAATAAATAAATAAAATCTTTAAAAAAAAAAAAAGTCTCTAAAAGGGACGCCTGGGTGGCTCAGTTGGTAGGACGACTGCCTTCGGCTTGGGTCATGGTCCCGGAGTTCTGGGATCGAGTCCCGCATCGGGCTCCCAGCTCCATGGGGAGTCTGCTTCTCCCTCTGACCTTCTCCTCACTCATGCTCTCTCTCACTGTCTCTCTCTCAAATAAATAAATAAAATATTTTTTTAAAAAGTCATTTAAAAAAAGTCTCTAAAAAAAAAAATTAAAGGGGGGTTGAGTAACTCATGATTTTGGCTTAAGTTATGATCTCAGGGTCCTGACATCCAGCCCAGTGCTAGGCCCTGGGCTCAGCAGGGAGTCTGTTTCTCTCCCACTTTCTCCCCCTTTGTTGCCCCTCTCTAAATAAATAAGTTGTTTTAAAAAATAAATTATTTGGGGGCACCTGGGTGGCTCAGAGGGTTAAGCCTCTGCCTTCAGCTCAGATCATGATCTCAGGGTCCTGGGATCGAGCCCTGCATCGGGCTCTCTGCTCAGCAGGGAGCCTGCTTCCCCTTTTCTCTCTGCCTGCTGCTCTGCCTACTTGTGATCTCTCTGTGTCAAATAAATAAATTAAAATCTTTAAAAAATAATAATAAAATAAATTATTTTAAAAATACTTAATATTTGAGAGTGAACGAGCACGAGCAGGGGATGGGGACAGAATGGAGAGGGAGAAGCAGACTCCCCGCTGAGCAGGGAGCACAATGTGGGGCTGGATCCCAGGACCCTAGGATCATAACCCTAGGAGCAAAAGGCAGATGCTTAATTGACTGAGCCACCCAGGCGCCCCAATAAAGTAATTAGTTAAATTAAATTAAATTAAATTAAATTAAAAAGCAAGCCATAGCCAGGAGAAATGAAAACATACATCCACACACAAATTCGTATAGCGTTCTCCGTTTGTCTCCCAAGGCTGGAGACAACCTAAACGCCCATCCACAGGCGAACAGATCAACAAAACGTGGTCCAGCCACACCGGGGGTATTACGGGCCACAGGAAGGAACGAAGTACTGACAGCTGCTACCACGTGGGTGAAGACATGGTGCTCGGGGACAGAAGCCAGGCACAAAAGGTCACACACTGTAGAGTCTGCTTATGTGAAACGTCCCGAACAGGCCAATGCAGAATGACGAGCGGCTGCCGGAGGCTGAGGGGAGGCGCTGCTGGCCGCATGGTGTTTCCTGAGGGGGTGACAAAATCGTCCCGCAGTCGGACGGCGCTGATGGCTGCACCACTCTGAATACAGACCCTCTTCAGCTTACAACAGGGTTTCTGGCCTGAGAAGCCCCTCGCAAGCTGAAAATACCAGAGGCTGGAATTGCACTTCCCGCGCTCGCTTCGTCAGCCTCCCACAGAGCCTGCTGCACTGCGAAGCGCTGAGGAGCTCGTGTAATGCACCGAGTACCGCGCCGAGGGGAGGAACAGAACGGCGGTCAGTCCGTTGGCCGTCTCTGGCCGTTTCCCCTCGGGACAGCGTGGCTGACCGGGAGCTGCGGCTCCTGCCGCCCACACCACCAGAGAGGACCGAGCTACAGATGGCTAGCCCGGCGGGGGCCCGTACTCCAAAATTCGAAGTATGATTTCGACCAAGTGTGTATCACGTTTGTGCCAGCGTGAAGCTGAAAAGTCAAAGATAAACCATCTTAAGTCGAGGACCACCTATCTGGTAAATATCACTGAACTGTACACGTTAAAAGGGCGAACTGTGGGGCATCCGGGTGGCTCAGGTGGTTAGGCGACTGCCTTCAGCTCAGGTCATGATCCTGGAGTACCAGGATCGAGTCCACGTCAGGCTCCCTCTGACCCTCCCCTTCCCATGCTTTCTCTCTCTCTCTCTCTCTCTCTCTCAAATAAATAAATTGAAAAAATAAAGAAAAGGGCTAACTGTGGGGCACCTGGGTGGCTCAGATGGTTAAGCGTGGGCCTTCGGCTTAGGTCATGCTCTCCAGGTCTTGGGATCGAGACCTATGTCAGGCTCCCGGCTCCGTGAGGAGCCTACTTCTCCCTCTGCCTCTTCCTGCCGCTCCCCCTGCTTGTGCTCTCTTTGTCACATACATACATACATACATACATATATCTTCCAAAATAAAAAAAAAAAAAAAGAAGTGAGTTGATCTGAGAACACGTTAGCTGAAGAGATAATCCGAGAAGGTGAAGACGAGGAAGGGGTCCTGGGGTAAGTCCACATGAGGCAGGCCCACGTGGCTGCCCACCACACCCTCTGCACCTGCCACCACTCCCGCCACGTCCGCTGTGCCGCACGCTGACAAGCTGCAGTGTGGGCCCCTGCTGCTCCAAGGGAGGAAAGGGGGTCCCCCATGTGCACTTCAAACTGGTTTATGAGCCAAATGTGCCCCCAGGACAAATGACCTCACCAGGAGCCTGGAACCCAAACTGTCCGCCTGACTCCACACATCTGCAAACACGCAAGGATGTGTTCTGCGGCCGAAATGCCAGCCAAGGAACTGCCCTATGAGCAGAGGTCACCAAAGTGAGGTGCAGCCTGAGCCCAACCCTCCTCACAGGCGACCACAGGGTGGGGGTACCCACTTGTCTGCCCAACCCCCTCTGCCCACCCAGCCCCCTCCTTTCTTTGGGAAGAGGCTTTCCCCCTTTCACAGGAGGGGACCACAGGCACCTGCTGGGTACCCCAACCAGGAGTGCGGACGTGCAGGGATGGACCTGACGGAATGGGACTGGGGGCGGGGCTCCAGTGGCCCCATCCTTCTTTCAGAGGACTTTCTCACCTGAGTGACACAACGGCAGCTTCTGCTGCTTGCCATCAAAGCACCCTGACAAGCAAGCACACACACAGCCAAGAGCAAACACCGTGGTGCAGCCTTCCCCTTCTGACACCGTCCACCAGCCCCAACCTTCCTGCCCAATTCCTACGCCACCCATGCCCCATTGCCCCCGTTCCTTCCCCCCGATTTATTTTAGTGATACACAACTGCCGTCTTTAAAAAAACTACAGAATTCAGCTAAACGAGAGCAGCCGGACACAAAAGGCCACATATTGTATGACTCCATTTATATAAAACATCCAGAAAAGCCAAATCCGTCCAGAAAGTAGAGTAATGTAGGGGCTGGGGCTAGGAACAGGGATGAACTATGCATGGGCATGAGGGATCCTACTGGAAGGATGGAAATGTTCGAGAACTGGATTGTGGTGATCATGGCATGTAAATTACATCTT
The DNA here is from genome assembly GCA_004024625.1 of Mellivora capensis. Classification (NCBI taxonomy): domain Eukaryota; kingdom Metazoa; phylum Chordata; class Mammalia; order Carnivora; family Mustelidae; genus Mellivora; species Mellivora capensis. Next base: position 50,404 of record PISX010005612.1, on the reverse strand, counting down.
AAGTGACCTGCTGAAACAATTCAGACATGAATCCAGTGCTGGCACACACACCGTTCACGTACAGCCTGTGTACGTGTGTGCACGCGTTCTAGGACACGTGTGCATGTGTTCTAGAACTCTGTCCCATCCCAAGATAGGACATCTGTTACAGAGGTGAACCGCGGTGCCCATATCATGCAGACCGATGGCTCCCGTGACCTCGGTGAACAAGCAATCACGGACACACAGACGGTTTCCGTTTTTCTGCTACTACAGACAAAGCTTCCACCACCATCCCTCACATGACGTAAATTACCAACCCCAGCTACAGAACCACAGGGTGGAAGGGTTCAGCCGTGCTGCAGTCCTGTGGCCCGGACAAGGCACCAAAGCCAGGTACCACAGCCTGTAGCTGCCCCGACACGCCGCTCTTGGGTCTGGCACACGCCTGACGGAGCACAGGGACCCAGGGCAGCAGCCACTCCTGATGCGTATCACCCACAGGAGGAATCTGAGCACACAGGCCCCGAGGGGCTCGTCCCCTGCCACAAGGGGCAGAGAATTCCGGAAAGAGGCCGGGGCCAGGGCCAGAGGGGCCTGCCCAGAAGCTTACCTCATCATCCTTCCACTCGGAGAAGTCGATCTTGAAGGAGGGCAGGGAGAACTGCTGGCTCACCCCTCTCTTGTAGTGCGCGGTCTCAGACTGCAGGGCGGGGCTCTTGGGGCTGTACCTGAAGGGGCAGAAAGGCCGCTGACCCTCAGCCGAGAGCACACGGTCTGCTGTGCCCGGTCCTCAGGCCGCAACCCCCCACCCCGGAGCACAGGGGCCTCTGACGTGGGGGCTGGCAGGAACCAGGCTTTCGGGACCCAGCGAAAATAGGACATGCAGGACCCACACTTTCCTTCTCCTCCTGCAAGTGCCAACCGTCCTCTGGCGGGTCGGGGCCCTCAGCCTGCCACCGACTTCGGCGGCCTCGTTCTGCTCACCGCCAGCTCTGCCTGGAGCCTGCCCGGTGACAAGTCCTCTAGAGCCCACAGCTGCCCGGTAACTAACTGCCTTTCCAGACCCAGCTACATCTTTCCATTTGGCTTCTCTGACGTGTCTCCTCTGCCGCACAAACACGGTGCAGACACGTACACCGCGGGCGGCGTGCCCCACAGCCCACCCCCACGCGCACTCGCCGCCGCTTGCGTCTCTGCGTCATGCACGACGACGCCTAAAGGCACGGCCGTCTGCTCTCCCATGATCAAGGGCCAGTCGGCCCACACCTGCTCCCTCGTGCTGTCAGTCCCGGTCAGTCCCGGTGCTGTCCCGATTGTCACATGCAGAGGCCCGTGCTCTGCAAACACCGCGAGGCCTTCAGTGCGGGGGGAACACCAGACGGTCCCCAACACCCCGCTGTTGCACGCAAGGCCTCCAGGACCCTCTTCTGCATCCACCCCAGCCGCACACACATGCACCTTCCCAAGAAGGAACAACGGGGTCAAAGGGCGCTCACACTTTCAATTCTGACCAACTCTGGCTTCTCCCCATTCCTGATCCCGACACACAACCCTGACAAAGCTTCCTCCGTCCACCCCTCACCCGCCATTCCTGAGGCCATTTCTCAGTCTCTTAGACAAAAGACACTCTGGAGAGCCTGAAGTGCTGGTGGCTGGTGGGGGAGCCGTTCTTGTACGTACCGAGAGAAAGGGCTCCTCTGTGGCCAGAGGCCCTTCGTTCCCTGTGAGAAGCCAGGCCTCAGCCCGTGGTAAGACACAGGCTAGGGCTCTACTGCCATGCAAACCTGGGCTTTTCTCTGGGACCTCAGATCTGCCCCCTTTCTTGCCTGTCAGGAAGCAGGGAGGCGATCAGGGAATGCAAAGAGAATTCCCAGGCTAAGGTAAAGGTCCCTGGGGACAGGCTTCTGGGTCCTGGAACATTCCTGCTTCTCTTTGTTTCGGTGACTTCTGAGCTCACACCACTCAACACTAGCAAACTCGGAAGGGAAGCAGGCTCCCAGCCACTCCTGCCAGCTCTCAGGAAGGGGACAGAGCAGCATTTCTTCCCCTAGGGGGAGGAGTCCCCCAGGGGTCCAAGACACAGGCTCCAGGGGCAGCTGTGCCCTTTGCTCATGCATCATCTACTGTCCTTCTGGGAGCAGCAGACCCTCTTCTCAACCATATGGCACCTTTTACTGTGCCCAAGTGTGACACAGACAAAAGATGGAGTATGGGGTGGGTGGGCTACTCGCCAGGTCCCTTGCCCCTCTCTGTGGCAGCCCTCAAACCCTACCCCACTGGCCAGGACCCCTTCACTGTGGCAGGCAAATGAGCAGAAAAGAGAGAACCCGGAAGCCTCACCCCACCCGTTGGGGCACTGTGGCCCTCCCACATGTGTCCTCCCACCTCCTAGTCAGGAGCCAGAGCAGGTGACCATGGCTGAGGACAAAGATCAGGCAGGCAGAGTCACAAGGAAAGAGCCCACAGGGCACCAGGAGGGCCACAGAGGGACCCAAATGGCGACATCAGGGACAGCACCCGCAGGGCATTGTGCTCACCGCTAGGGGAAAGGCCCCCAGATACTCCTGGATCTTCTCATTCTTGGCTTATAGTAAGAACACATTTTTAATGGCCTGCATCATTGAAAAAACTAAAGTAATCCAACGTTTGGGTCAGTGTGGAGCCTCAAAAAAGGAAGTATAGGAAAAGGAAACTTGTCCTCTGGTTGCTGCCAGGGAGGGTGCAAGTGGGGGGTGGGTGAGAAAATGGGGGGTGGTAAGGGCAGCCCTTCAGGGGCCCAGACCCCAAGCCCCGTGAGCCCCATGGAGGACAAAATGTTCACTTCCTGCAGGGGCTGCTCCCCACCAGCCCCCACTTCTGCGTTTTCTCCAGCAACAGCAGCAAGGTCCTTACACCAAGTACAAGAGGGCTGCTCCAGCCACTCCCACCCCCAGCTCAGGAAATTGAGGCACAGGCGGACCCATGCCGGGAGCTGCTTGGCGGGTGCAGGGCAAGGCCAGCATCTGAAGCCTGAGCCCCAATCCCAGAGCCAATCAGGCCCTCCGGTGGCTTTCCCCAACAGGACCCAAGCAGGCACATTTTTGCTGGTCTGTCCCAGTCTATGGTGCTGCTGAAGTTGCAGATTTCAAACCTGTGAGGCCAGCAGGACCCTTATTGCAAATAAACCCTCCGAAAGCTCAAGCACACAACTCGGACACAGAAGCACAGCTGCCGGGCCACCGCACTGCCCCTGCCCCCTGGGGACACTCACACTGCCATCCCATTCAGGAACTCCTCCACTGCCTGGCAATAGATGGTGATGGCCACCCGGGCATCGGCGTCAAAGGTGAACTCCAGGCTGTAGAGGACTCGGGGCTTCTCACTGTCCTCTGAAGGGCTGTCGGCACCATCTTTGTACCTGCCCGGGAGGCAGAGGAACAGGAGGCAGGTCAAGGGCTGTGCCCAAGTGCCCCCACCCTGCGCGGCACACATGTCCCCACCCCCGGGGCGCTCAGTGATGGCCACCTGGAAATGTGAAGTCCTGGCTCCCTGGGGGCAATAAGGGCTGACACTGCGGCGCTGTCACGCTGTCCTTCCCTCGCCTCCTGCCCACAGGAAGGGAGGAGTCGTCCCAGTTGGAGACAGCCCCGGATGCCTCAAGCCTTCCAGGTCTAAAGCAGCATCTCAGCCCACTGATGCTGGACACTGGCTCAGTCCTGGCTGCGGGGCTGCCCCGTGCACTGCAGGGTGCTGAGCAGCATCTCTGGCCTCTGCCCCCCACGGGCCCAGAGCACTGACCCCCGAGCTTTGACAGCAGACACGGGCCAAGGTCCCTAGGGGCACAGCTGCCGGCTGAGAAGCCCTGGTTCAAAGACGAAAGCTTCACAAGCAGGGCCCTGCTGGCCTCTCCCATTGTACCCACACACCAGGAGCAACTCGGGGGCTCGACACCCGAGGTGAGCAGAGCCCAAGGTCGCTCGCCACTGCCCCCCATCCCAGGCACCAGGGGCCACAGAGCAGGGCGGGGCGAAGCCTTACCTCACAAGCCGCAGGGAGTCCTTCCGGATGTTCACCAGGCTCCTGAGTGTCTTCACTGGCTCATGGGGGGCGGGGGTGACGTATGGAAACTAGGAGGGAAAAACCCAAAGCAATGCCCAGTGACTCCCTTGGGTGTGGCAGGGACAGAAAACAGGGATAATCGAAACAACAGTCATGTCCAGACTCCCTGGCCCTTGTGCTCGTTCGTGAAGGAAACCACGGGCAGAGCAGCCAGTGAGCGAGCGAGCAGGGACCAGGCCACCCTGGAGAACTGTGGCCCCACAGATCTCACCATGGTCCTCCAGTTCCGGGAGGACCCTCAGCAAGCGTAAGGTGGCCCAAGGGACCCCAGGGGCAGTGAGGGGTGGGAAGGATGGTGGTCAGTAAAGATTCTGGAGGGAACTTACAGACACACACACACACACACTGGAGTCATCTGGAAAGTTCCGGCCTGCGATAGCACACCGGAGCTTTATCAGATGTTGGCACTGGGGAAACGGAGCAGAGGGCATACAGGATCTCTCTGCATCACTTCTCATCACGGCAGCTGAGGCTATGATGGTTCCAAAGTTTAAAAAATAACAGATTTATGGAGGTCTGTAAGAGCCAGACCCTGCGTGTGAGCTGAGGCTTCAAAGATGGAAGTGAGGTTGCTTTCTTGCTCTCGTGGACTCGGGAGGCTGGGGGAGACTTGGCACCACCCAAAAGTCTTACTTACATGGCACTTACACGGCACACCAGGCCCTGGCTCCTTGCCTCCCGTCCACTGAAGGACCAAGATTTCCTATCAACCAGGTGCTCTGCTGTAGAACAGCCTAAAGACTACTGGTCCAGAGGACATCCCACCTGGGTTGGGGACAGGACCAGGGACATCCCAGGATTCAGCAGCCTTAGGGAACAGAGTCCAATGTCTCCTGAAAGAGAGGGCCTCCGGCCTGGCCCCTCACCCACACTGGGGACCATTATTTCAAAGTACAAAATACCCAATCTCTACTTGGCAGCCCCCTCCCCACCAGCCCTCACTCATCCTTCTCTCTCTTTAGTCTCCATTTGTGAAATGTTCTCTTCTTCATTGTCCACACCCCCTGCAGGGAATGGGGTGGGATCTGTCCTCCAGCCCCCCAACCCCCCCAGCCCCTGGAAGAGTCGTAGGCACACAGCAGGTGCCAAAGGTGTTTTGAGTAAATGGACAGCAGTGTATAAGCGTGCACTTCTCCGGTGACTAGTGAAAGCGAACCTGAGGGAGCCCCACAGCCTGGATGCGCTGGGCTCGGCAGCAGCAGCCCTGTCCCCAGTGACCAACCTGCAGCCATCCAGCCTCTAAGGGGCAGTGCCAGGACAAGCCCCCCGCACACACACATACATCCCGCCAGCTGCTCTGCCCGTCTGGGGCTACTCCGTGCCTGCTTGTCCTTGAAGCTGGCTATGGACAGCGGAGGGGAGGCACCTTACCGTCGCTACCCACGTGCCTAGCCCCGGTGAGACCCACCTGGACCCACCTGGACTGGGCGATTGCCCAGGAAATTCAGATCCATGTTTTCTCCAAAGAGGTAACCTTCAGGGTGGGGGGTGTCAAATTTCTCGCCTCCCATAAAAAAGTGTGAGGCAAAGTAGTTTCCTGGTTAAAAAAGGGAAACAAAAGTTGTACATTATAAGGCTCGACACAGCCCAGGGGAAGCGCGTGATGGCCAGAGGCTCAGCCCCGAGAACAACCAACTCCATTTGGAAAGAAGCCTCACAGGCGGTCCCTCCCACTCACAGCTGTAGCCAGGGCCTCAACCCTTCAACCCTGTCAACCTCTGCACCCCAGTACCCTCTTGCTCCCAGACCACCCCTCCCCGCTCAGAGGCACACCCTGTCCTCTGCTCCGCTATCCTTTCCCTCTGTGGCAGCCCGAGTTGTGTCCTCCCCAAGGATACATCTCAGGTCCTCCCCTACACCCTTGTGTGTGAACTTAGCTGGGAACAGACTGAAGTACAAAAGTGGTAAAACTCAGTAAAGTATCAGTACTCAGTATCAGTAAAACCCAGTCAAGTGACTCACAAAATAAAAGGATGTAAAGTACGACACCATGTATCTAAAATGTGGAGAGGAAAAGAGCAAGGAATGGGTTCAAACTTAAGTGACCCTCAACTTAATACAGACTGCTCTATGCAGAAGATGTTACATACAAACCAAATGGTAACCACAAATCACAAACCAGTAAAAGATACGCAAAAAATAGAGAGAGAAATCCAAGTATATCATTAAAGAAAGCCCACTAATGGGGCACCTGGGTGGCTCAGAGGGTTGAGCCTCTGCTTTCAGCTCGGGTCATGATCCCAGGGTCCTGAGATCGAGCCCCACATTGGGCTCTATGCTCAGCGGGGAGCCTGCTTCCCCCCACCTCTCTCTGCCTGCCTCTCTGCCTACTTGTGATCTCTCTCTGTCAAATAAATAAATAAAATCTTTTTTTAAAATTTTTTTAATTAAAAAAAAAAAAGAAACCCACTAATCATGAGAGAAGAGAGCAGAAGAAACGAATGGAGAAAAGCCATACAAACAACCATAAGACAAGTAATAAAATGGCCACACATACATACACATCATTAATTACTCTGAATGTAAATGGACTGAATACAGCCAATCAGAAGACAAAGCTGGTGATGGAATAGGTAAGAAAACAAGAGCGATGTATAGGCGGCCTCCAAGAGACTCATTTCAGGCATAAAGACACATGCAGATTGAAAGTGAAGGGGTAGAGAAGCATTCATCATGCAAATGGTGTGAAAAGAAAAGAAAGCTGGGGCAGCAATACTTAAATGGCACAAAACAGACTTTCAAACAAAGACTAAAAAAGAGATAAAGGAAATCTAACATGGGCACACCCAACTACACAAGTTAATGACCACCGTGAGGGAAGTAACTGATAGTAATTAACACACTTACATCAATGGACAGATTGTCTAAACAGACAATCAACAAGGAAACAGTGGCTTTGAATGACACAGTGGATCAGATGGATCTGACAGATCTATTCGGAACATTCCATCCTAAAACAGTAGAATACACATTCTTGTCAAGTGCACAGGGAACATTCTCTAGAACAGATCCCATATTAGGCCACAGCACAAGTCTTGACAAAGTCAAAGATCAAAGTCATCCCATGCATCTTTTCTGATGACAACACTATGAAACTAGAAATCAACAAGAAAAAAAAAAAACCTGGGGAGACCACAAATACATGTTACTGAAAAATGAATGGATCAACCAAGAAATCAAAGAGGAAATTAAAAAAATATATATGAAAATGAAAACACAACGTCTAAAATCTTTGGGGGCGCCTGGGTGGCTCAGTGGTTTAAGCCTCTGCCTTCAGCTCAGGCCATAATCCCAGGGTCCTAGGATCAAGCCCCCCCATCAGGCTCTCTGCTCAGCAAGGAGCCTGCTTCCCCCCCCCTCTCTCTCTCTGCCTGCCTCTCTGCCCACTTGTGATCTCTGTCAAATAATAAATAAAATCTTTAAAAAATAAATAAAATAAAATCTTTGAGATGTAGCAAAAGTGATCCTAAGAGGGAAGTTTATAGCAATACAGGCGTACCTCAAGAAGCAAGAAAAATCTGAAATAAGCAACCTAAGAGCACACCTAAGGGAGCAAGAGAAAGAACAAATAAAACCCCAAACCAACAGAACAAAGGAAGTAATAAAGATCAGGGCACAAACGTAATAGAAACTAAACAAGTAACAGAACAGATCAATGAGACCAAGAGCTGATTCTTTGAAAAGATGGACAAAGCTGATAAACCTTTAGCTAGACTCCTAAAAAATAAAAAGAGAGAGAGAAACTCAAACAAAATCAGAAATGAAAGAAGAGAAATAACCAATACCAAAAAATACGAAGGATTATAAGACAATATTTTTAAAAATTATATGCCAACAAATTGGACAACTGGGAAGAGATGGATAAATTCCTAGAAACATACAATGTCCCAAAATTGAAACAGGAAGAAACAGAAAATTTGAACAGACCAATTACCAGCATCCAGACCAATTACCAGAAATTGAACCAGTCATCAAAAAACTACCAACAAAAAAAAGTCCAGGACCAGATGGGTTCACAGGTGAATTCTACTAAAACATTTAAAAACAGTTAATGATATTGAGATACCACCTTACACCAGTCAGAATGGCCAAAATTAACAAGACAGTAAACAATGTGTGCTAGAGAGGATGTGGAGAAAGGGGAACCCTCGTACACTGTTGGTGGAAATGCAAGCTGGTGCAGCCACTCTGGAAAACAGTGTGGAGATTCCTTAAGAAATTAAATATAGAGCGCTTCCCTATGACCCTGCAATTTCACTACTGGGTATTTACCCCAAAGATACAGATGTGTGAAAAGAAGGGCCACCTTCTTTTCATACCAGCAATGACCACAATCGCCAAACTGTGGAAAGAGCCAAGATGCCCTTCAACAGACAAATGGATAAAGAAGATGTGGTCCATATATACAATGGGATATTATGCCTCCATCAGAAAGGATGAATACCCAACTTTTGTATCAACATGGACGGGACTGGAGGAGATTATGCTGAGTGAAGTAAATCAAGCAGAGAAAGTCAATTACCATATGGTTTCGCTTATTTGTGGAGCAAAAGGAGTAACAAAGAGGACACTGGGAGATGGAGAGAAGTCGAGTTGGGGGAAATCGCAGGGGGAGACAAACCATGAGAGACTGTGGACTCTGAGAGACAAACTGAGGGTTTTTTTTTTGGCGGGGGGGACGGTGGGGGGGTCAGCCTGGTGGTGGGTATTGTGGAGGGCACATATTGCATGGAGCACTGGGTGTGATGCATAAACAATGAATTTTGGAACACTGAAAAAAAAATAAGATTTAAAAAAAATAAAAAGGGTTAATGCCTATTCTTCTCAAACTATTACAAAAAAATAGAAGAGGGGTGCCTGAGTGGCTCAGGTAGTTAAGCATCTGTCTTTGGCTCGGGTCATGATCCCAGGGTCCTGGGAGTCCCTGCATCAGGCTCCTCGCTCATTAGGGAATCTGCTTCTCCCTCACCCTGTGCCTTCTCCCCACTGCTTGTGTGCACGTGCACTCTTCTCTCTCTCAAATAAACAAAATCTTTAAAAAAATTAAAAAATAGGGGCCCCTGGGTTAGGGTTAAGCCTCTGCCTAGGCTCAGGTCATGACCTCAGGGCACAGGGATCAAGCCTAGCATCGAGCCCCGCATCGGGCTCTCTGCTCAGTGGGGAGGCTGCTTCCCCCTCTCTCTCTGCCTGCCTCTCTGCCTACTAGTGATCTCTCTCTGTCAAATAAATAAATAAAATCTTAAAAATAAAATAAAATAATAAAAAATAAATACAGGAGGAAGAAAAACTTCCAAATTCATTCTACGAGGCCAGCATTACCCTGATACCAAAATCAGATAAAGACAGTACCAAAAAAAGACAACTATAGGCCAATATCTCTGACGAACATAGATGCAAAAATCCTCAGCAAACAAATCCAACAACATTAAAATCAAGTGGAATTTATTCCTGGAATGCAAAGGTGGTTCAATATTTGCAAATCAATTAATGGGATATATCACACCCAGAAGAGGAAGGATAAAAACCATATGATCACCTTAATAAAGGCAAAAAAAGCATTTGACAAAGTACAACATACGTTCATGATAGAAACCCTCAACAAAGCAGGTTTATAAAGAGGTAACATACCTCAACCTAATAACGGTCACAGATGAAAAACCGCAGCTAACATCATCCTCCAAGGGGAAAAACCGAGAGCGTTCACCTAAGATCAGGATCAAGACAAAGACGTCCACTGTCACCACGACTATTCATCAGAGCACTGGAAGTCACAGCCACAGCAATCAGACAAGAGAAAGGAATAAAAGCCAAACCGGTAAGGAAGTAAGACTTTGACAATCTGCAGATGACATGACACTATGTATAAAAACCCTGAAGACGCCTCCAAAAAGCTACTGGGACTGATGAACGGACCCAGTAAGCCTGCAGTACGAAATCGATGTACAGGAACCCACTGCGTTTCAGGGCGCCTGGGTGGCTCAGCCGTTAGGCGTCCGCCTGCAGCTCAGGTCACGATCCCAGCATCCTGGGATCAAGCTCCGCAGGAGGCCTGCTTCTCCCTCTCCTGATTCCCCTGCTTGTATTCCCTCTCTCACTGTCTCTCTCTCTGTCAAATAAATAAAATCTTAAGAAAAAAAAAAAAAGAGGAGGTGGGGGGTTGGGCGAGCCTGGTGGTGGCTATTATGGAGGGCACATACTGCGTGAAACACTGGGTATGGTGCATAAACAATGAATTCTGGAACACTGAGAAGAAATAAAATAAAATGAAATGAAATGAAAAAAAAATTAAAAAATAAAACAAGAAAAAAAAGAAATCCACTGCATTTCTATACATTAAGAATGAAGCAACAGAAAGAAAATTGTTTTAAAAAATCCAATTTACAATTGCACCAAAAATAATAAAATACCTAGGAATAAACTTAACCAAGGAGGTGAAAGGCCTGCACTCCGAAAATTATAAAACACTGATGAAAGAAACTGAAGATGTCACAAACAAATGGAAAGCTACCCCATGCTGATGGAGTGGGAGAACAAGTATTAAAATGTCCATGCTGCCCAAAGCAATCTGCAGATTTAATGCAATTCCCATCAAAATACCAACAGCATTTTTCAAAGAACCAGAACCAAGAATCGTAAAATCGGGAACCATAAGAGACCCCAAACAGCCAGGACAATCTTGAAAAAGAAAAACAAAGCGGAAGGTATCACACTTCCAGATTTGAAGATCTACTACCGAGCTGTTGTCACCAAAACGGTCTAGTACTGGCACAAAAACAGACGCGAAGATCAACGGGACAGTACACAAAGCCCAGAAACAAACCCACGACTATATCGTCCATTAATCTTTGGCCAAAGAGGCAAGAATATGCCAGGGGAAAGGGACAGTCTCTTCAACAAACGGTGTTGGGAAAACTGGACAGCCACATGCAAAAGAATGAAACTGGACCACTTTCTTACGCCATACACAAAAATAAACTCAAAACAGCTTAAGGACCTAAATGTGAGACCCAAAACCATAGAAATCCTAGAAGAGAGCACAGGCAGTAATTTCTCTGACATCAGCTGTAGCAACATTTTTCTACATGTCTCCTGAGACAAGAGACCAAAAGCAAAAATAAACTATTGGGACTACACCAAAATAAAAAGCTTCTGCACGGCAAAAGAAATAATCAACTAAATTAAATGACAACCTAACGAACGAGAGAAGATATTTGCAAATGACGTATCTGGTCAGGGGTTAATATTCAGAATATTTAAAGAACTCATATAACTGAACACCAAACAAAACCAAATAATCCAATTTAAAAATAGGCAGAAGACATGAGCAAATGTTTCTCCAAAGAAGACATCCAGATGGCCAAGAGACACATGAAAAATGCTCAAGGTCACTCATCATCAGGGAAATGCCGATCAAAACTACAATGAACTATCACCTCACACCGGTCAGAATGGCTAAAATCAACAACACGAGAAGCAACGGGGGCTGACAAGGGTGTGGAGAAAAAGGAGCCCTTGTGCGCTGCTGGTGGCAATGCGAGTCAGTGTGGAAGACAGTATGGAGGGTCCTCAAAGTTACAAATAGAACTACCCTGTGATTCAATAATTGCAGTATTTACCCAAAGAATACAAGAACACTGACTCAACAAATACGTGCATCCCGATGTTTACAGCAGCCAAATTATGGAAGCAGCCCAAGTGTCTACCGACTGATGAAGAGACGAAGATGTGGTAACATCCACATCTACACACACACACACACACACACACACGAATATTACTCAGCCATAAAAAAAATGAAACCTTGCCATTTGCAACCACACAGATGGATCTAGAGTATAATGCTAAACAAAGTAAGTCCATCAGAGAAAGACAAATACGGTAGGAGTTCATTCATGTGTGGAGTTTAAGAAACAAAACAAATGAACAAAGGAAACAAAACAGACAAATCAAGAAGCAGTCTTACCTGTAAAGAACAAACATGGTCATGGGGGGGGGGCGCGGGGGGCAGGGAGGATGGGGACTAAGGAGCACACCTGTCATAGTGAGCACAGGGTCACGTATGGAAGCGCTCAATCACTATATTGGACACGGGAAACTAACACAACACTGTATGTTAACTAGCTGGAATTAAAATTTAAAGAAAAAGGGGCGTCTGGGTGGCTCAGTGGGTTAAAGCCTCTGCCTTCGGCTCAGGTCATGATCCCAGGGTCCTGGGATCGAGCCCCGCATCGGGCTCTCTGCTCCGTGGGGAGCCTGCTTCCTCCTCTCTCTCTGCCTGCCTCTCTGCCTGCTTGTGATCTCTGTCTGTCAAATAAATAAATAAAATCTTAAAAAAAAAAAATTTAAAGAAAAAAAAAAAAGAAGAGTCAAACCAGACTGGGGACACTATATCCAGTGACCGATGTCTTCATACGACAGAGGGAGATTTGGACACAGAGGCACACACAGAGGGAAGATGGCAGGGCGACTAGACTACAAGGTAAGGGGCACGCAGAGCTGCCAGCAGCCAGGAGGCAGGAAGGACGACCCCCTAGAGCCCCCAGAGGGAACCAACCTCTGTTGACACCCTGACTTGGAACTCCCAGCCTCCAGAGCTCTGAGAACAAACTCTGCTGTTTTAAGCCATTTGCCCTGTGGCGCTCTGCACTGCAGCCACAGGACACTAACACAGTTTTCCACGCCTCTAGACTAGGTCGGTTCCCCCATCCCACACCTGAGCCCTGAGCACACTTTCACCTCCGCACGGACCACAGATGAAAACTGTGTGGACCTGAGTATCTGACACCCCCCATCATGAGAAATGAGGTTCTAAGCTGTTCCCCATTATGTCCCTGGCACACTTAGGCACCAAATTCAGTTTTCGTAAAAATCAATGGATAAAGGGGCGCCTGGGTGGCTCAGTGGGTTAAAGCTTCTGTCTTCGGCTCAGGTCATGATCTCAGGGTCCTGGGATCGAGCCCCGCATCGGGCTCTCTGCTCAGCAGGGAGCCTGCTTCCTCCTCTCTCTCTGCCTGCTTCTCTGTGATTTCCGTCTGTCAAATAAATAAATACAATCTTAAAAAAAAAAAAAAAATCAATGGATAAAAAGGTCAGCTTCAAATAAGAGAGCTCACAGCTTTGCTGGAGAACCATGAGAGTATCTCTCGCCTCTCCCAAGATTCCTGGTGTGGTGCTCACCCTCTGTCCCCCATTTCTCTCTGGCACAGACAACCCACAGAAAAGCCCAGGTGGCCACAGGGCCCTAGGATTTTGGGGACACCCAGCCCATGTGTCCCGCAGGCATGGCAGACACATCTGGGCACCTGAGCCTATGTGGGTCCTTCCTGGAGCCCCCAGAGGGAATTCTGAGCCCTTCAAACTCCGGGGCACACCCAGCCTGGAGGCGTGTGTCCTTGCCAAAAGCCGCAGCCCCGGCTACATGCACACAGCCCTGGCTGCCCAGGCAAACAGGCCCGTAACCGGGAGTCCAGCCTGGGGGCTCGCACCTACAGGGAACACTGGCAAGGGCATAACCCCAGCCGTTACATGCAGGGCCAGGAACCAGACAGAGCCGACCCCAGTGAGAGTCAGGTGAGAACTAAATAAACAGAACACTCCTGATTTTATGCGAAACCAAGCAGCTGCTAACAAGAATCAAACATACCTGGATACATACATGGAAAGACGATCACGGGGTATTTATTAAAAACACAAGCTGAAGGTGTTCCAGGATCCCATTTGAAAGGTTATCTGCACACAGTTGGGTGCACATAACACAAGTTGTGAGCACACACAGAATGTTCGGGAAGGACGCACACGAAAAGCTTCTGAGAAGTCAGTCGGGACTGGAGGCAGCAGAGACAAAAATGCAGACATTCTCACACTCCCATCTCTGCCAGATAACGACACAGACAAGCAGACGGGGGCAGTCACTAGATGGGACCACATGTCAGGTGAAAGGAATGCGCCAGGTCCCATGCCAGGTCCCACGAGTCAGCACGCACAACGAGCACGACTCCCAGGGCAGTGGGAGACCGTCTCACAGGGAAAGCAGCCATGCGGCTCTGACGTGGAGCAGAGGCAACACAAGGGCCACGATGGGGCTGCCCTAAAGGGAGATGCGACAGGAAAATGGGAAGCATGGACTGTGAAAGGAGGGTGTTCGCTCTCATCTCTGTGCTTTCCTGGGTTTCTCAAATGCTCACATTTTTTAAAAGGGAACTTTTTTTTTTTTTTAAGATTTTATTTATTTATTTGACAGAGAGCGAGTACAAGCAGGGGGAGCAGCAGAGGGAGAAGGAGAAGCAGACTCCCCGCTGAGCAGGGAGCCCAATATGGGACTTGATCCCAGGATGCTGGGATCATGACCTGAGCCAAAAGCAGAGGCTTAACCATCTAAGCCACCCAGGCGCCCTTAAAAGGGAACTTTTAAAGGAAAGGAAGAATGTGTACAACTGAGGACCAAGGAGGGGTGTGTGCTTGTGTGTACACGTGTGCAGCGTGTGGTATACACACTCACAGGTGTGCACATGTGTCTGGGTATGTGCTTGTGTATATACGTGGGCATCTGTGTGTGTACACGTAGTTTAGGACCCAGGCGAGCAGGCAGAGCTCTGAAGAGGAGGGAGAGAAAAGCAAGGAAACATCATGAAGGGCAGAAACATAAGGCAGACAGACTGGAAGATGGAAGGAGAAGAGAAACCATCATCACTGCTGGACTCCTCCACCCTGCCCCCGAGATTAGAACACACCCCTATTCTCCATGTGGGGCAATGAGCCTGGGGGTCACCTGAAGGCTGCCGAGTCCCAGCCCCCTGTGTCTTAACCCCCTGCCGGGCCTCCCCTACCGCCACGGGGACAGCAGCCAGTGGTGTCACCTCATGGCCGACTACAAAGGGCGGCAGTCCGCACACAATGAATGAGCCATGCGGGAAGGCCTTCCCAATCAGACCGGCTGAAAACCCTTCTAAGGCCACACTCGGAAGCCGGCCAGAGGCCACGATTTTGGCCCTGAAGCCCTGGCTAGGCGGCAACGACAGGCTTGGGGACCACAACCACCTCAGAGGAATTCAGCCTGTTCAGCTCCTCCGTAGGGAGGGACTCAGACTCCACCCTACTTACAAGCATCCAGGTGACCTGGAGAAGCAACAGGTGGCCAGCCACCAAAATAAAGACCAAGGGAGGAGACCTCCCCTGAAGGCCTTCCCGAGTTCCCACACACAGCTCAGTTTTCCTTCACACACGTGCGTACGATGTGGATGGACATGCGTGTTCCTCATCTTTTACAGAGGAGGAAAATCAAAACCATGAGGCTCCCTTCGGGAGGCTACTCCAGTGATGGCCAGCTCTGGGGATGTTCTGTCCGTTCCCCTTTCATTTTTTCTTTTCTTAAGATTTTTATTTATTTATTTGACAGACATGGATCACAAGTAGGCAGAGAGGCAGGCAGAGAGAGAGGAAGGGAAGCAGGCTCCCTGCTGAGCAGAGAGCCCCATGCAGGGCACGATCCCAGGACCCTGAGATCATGACCTGAGCCGAAGGCAGAGGCTTAACCCACTGAGCCACCCAGGCGCCCCCGTTCCCCTTTCAGATGTCTGCTTGTATACATGGTGGACCACGTTCATCACTTCCAGCCCCCACATGGAAACACACTCAATTGCGTAAGGAGATTAACCCTGCTAAGGGGCGGGGCACCAGGACAAGCTCTCCAAAGCACACAAGGATCCATCCCCAAGTTCCTAGAATCCCCCAGGAGGTGGGCAAGGAGGGGGAAGAGTAAAAGGGGGACCTGGAAGCTCTCCCAGAAGACACCTGCTCAACTCACTGCCCCCTTAGCTATACATTCACAGATCACAAGTTTCATCGAGACCAAAGTTTAGGACCCTGCTACAGACCAAATGTTCATGTCTCCTCCAGATTCAGATGCTGAAACCTCACCACCCCTAATGTGATGGTACTGGGAGCTGGGGCCTTTGGGGGTGTGACCAGGTCATGAGGACGTGCTCTGAGGGGTAGACTCAGTGCCCTTATAACAGAGGCCCCTGGAGTCTGCTAACCCAGCCACGTGAGGCCATGAGAAGACAGCTGTCCACGAACCAGGAGGCAGCTCTGGTCAGACACCGAACACCCTGATCTTGCTGGCTTCAGAACTGTGACAAACATATGTCTATTGTTTATAAGTCACCCAGACTGCGGCGTTGCCAGAGCAGTGCAGCTCGACTGGGTCTGAGATCCAGAAGCATGTGAACCAAACCCATCAAGCTATGGGACACACACACAGAAAGAAACTGAGCAGCCTTCAGCCACCACCATCACGGCCAGTGCTGTGGGGCAGCTCGTGGCTTCATCACCAGGTGACACAGCCTGCTGTTCCGGGTGGTCCCCAAGGGGCCTTCTCACAGTTCTGGAGGGATTAGATTAAAACACAAATTGGGATATCTATACTCAAGCCCTGACCCCTTTGGAACCCCTGCCTGCACCCTGGCTTCTTGTGGAGACTCAGGCCTGACATCCTCACCTCCTGCAATTCTCAGCAGCGGCTCACCTTCCTCCCAGCCTCGAGTCTCTGTGTGGTTGCAGGTAATGAAAGACATGAACAATCAGTTCTAGGGAGTGCAGGCTCCCTCCATGCACTGCAGATGCTCCAGACCCGCGACACTGATGCCATCCCCAGCCACACACATCCCCATGTCTCGACCTCAGGGCCAGGCCCCACTCACCACCCCACAAACTAGTGACTCTGCTCTGTAATGCCCACCTCACGCAGCACCACCTTCTAGGCCTGTCTCCCAGAATTCTGGAGCTTTCTCCACTCCCAAGGGTGGGACCAAAGGGTCCCAGGGTGGGACCAAAGGGATGCTCCCACCCTGCCACTCAGTAGAAGGCTTCCTACAACCTCCCTGTGAGCCATCTGTCTACCCGAGAGCGAACCCTCCGGCCCCCACTGTCTTCACAGTGGGGTCACTGTTTTTCTTTCCTTGCTGGTTGGTTCACACTCCAGCCAGGGGGTCACAAGTTTGTCCACCATCCTGTACCCCAGCGGCCCCCACCCTGGCCTGCACACAGGAGCCTCATAAAAATTGGCTGAATGAATAGAGGTGGAGGGTGGATGACACGCTTACTAGTTGGCAGTCAAGGAAACGGGAGGCACAGAGGGGTCACGTGACCTGCTCAAGCCCCAGCACCAGGCAGAGGTGGTGTCCTCACTGGCCCCAGAGCTGCACGCTCGATTACACCGGCCCCCTGTGTGTCCCTCCCACACCACCCAGCAATTCTGTAATTCCCACGCACACTGAGCGGGTGACCTACAAATTCAGCTCAATCCTGACACTACCCACCCAGGGACGGCACCAGAGCCCACAGATTAAGAGCTCAGCCCCACGCCAGCGCCCTCTCCTTTCAGATGCCAATCCCCACTCCAGCTGGTCACCTGTCAACTGGCTATAAACTGGACATTCCCATGACCCCCAGTTTGCTAGAGCAGCTCACAAAACTCAGGGTAACAGTTCACTTCCTAGACCTCCAGTTTACTATAAAAGGATAGGACTCAGGAGGAGCCAGATGGAGGAGAGGCCCAGGACAAGGCACGTGGGAGGGCACAGGTGCTTCCCAGCCCTCCCTGGGGGCTCTACCTCTTGGCATCTCCGTGCGCTCACCAACCCAGAAGCCCTGTGAGCGCAGCCAGTTCGGGTTCGCATGGAGCCTTTGTTATCCGGCCATGGTTGACTGAATCACTGGCTGCTGGTGACCCTCTCAATCTCCAGTCTCTGATCACAAGGCTGAGTCCAAAGGCAGCCAGGACCCATCTTTAGGTGCTTTCCAAAATCTCTTCATTAACGTAAGTTCAGGTGTGGTGGAAAGGCTCGTTCTGTGTATCAAGACTCTGATTTCACTTCTACCACTCACCGCTTAGGAAATTCCAAGGGTTTCAGGCGCTTGCAACAGGAACAGGTGAAAAACAAGTATTTATTTCCTACTATAAATCGCAGTATCCCTGCCAGGTAAGCCATGACATGACTAAAGACTGCACAACCCCTCCTGCTAAAATACACAACTGGTCCTGGGACGCTGGGCACGCGTCCTGCTCAGCAGCCCCAGTAGCGGGGAGGCGGAAAGCCGAGCAGGCATGCGCAACGGCTGGGGACAGTTCATGGACTCCACCAGCCCCAAATTCTTCTCATTCTCTACCAGGACAGATGTTCCCGGTTACCAGCTTCCCGAATCCACTGCTGTTAAGCCCCAGGTGAGCCTGACCAACCAATGAGAACATCACAGTCCCCAAAGAGTGATCTCGGAAGAAAAGCATCTTCAGGCTCCTGAGGCTCCTGAAACTCCTGGCCAGGTGGGAGGCCCCACAGCCTGGGAGCAGGTTCCCAGTGAGAAAGAAAAGACTGACCCTAAGGGGGTCCCACCCACCTCTAATCACCCTGCTCCCTGATTCCTGGGCCAAGGTCCTGCACATGCGCACCACAGCGTTTCTCTGGGCAGCCTAGGTGACCTAGGGCAGCCCAACCTCTGTGGGCCTCGGTGTCCCCATCTGCAACATGGAGGCCTCAGTGAGTAACACCAACGAGGACATCTCAGGCTGTCCTAAGGATAAAAATAGCCAATAATGCGAAGGAGCCTTGCACAGGTGAAAAGCCACCTGATAAACATTTCCTTCCCAGCCCCACTCCAGCATGAAGGCCTGACCACAGTGGGACCCTGTTCAACAAAACCTCTCGATCCCCAATTATCACAGAGGGAAGAACAACGAACTGAAAACAACTTTAAGCAAAGATTCCGGTTCACGGAGTTCCAGAGCAAGTGGCTGCAGCCACCTTTTCTTGGGAGAAGGGGTCCTTCCCTTTTCTGGAAACAGCCTCCACCACCCACGGGGTGGGCCCCAGCCGCCACCAGATCCTGCAGCTCCCATCCCCTAGACGCTGCCGGCTGGTCAAGGTGGACACCTGACCGTGCAAGACCAACACATGGATTCTCTCTCCCGTGGACCTGAACCGGAGACCAAAGGACCCGGTTCTTGAGTGCCCCAGATGGGGAGCAGTCAGCTTTGGGAAAGTCACAGCAGAAGGATGCTGACCCCAGAGGGGGTGAGAGGCTTTTGTGCTCAGACAGCTTCCACTTCTTGGCTTCCCACCCTTGGTATCAGAGACCCAGCCCCCACCAGCCTTCCAGTACCTTCCACCTCCTGCCTAAGCTAGTCTGCATAAATGCCATAGCAACAACCAATTTCCAGAGAATTAAAAATGTAATAAAAAGCACTTAGGAAAGAACTCCCACAAATCAGTGAGAAAGGGGACAATCCAGTGTGAAGAATGCACAAGGATTTCAACAGACACCTCACAAACAGAGGAAGAGAAATGAACGGTGATTTGCATAGGAAAAGGTGCCGGGACCTCACTGGTCATCAGGGAAAAGTAAATTAAAACTCAATGAGATTTCTACAGATAAAGTTAGAAAACAACAAACCACGCGCACAGAGAACGCACAGCGGCGGGCCCTGCTCAGCAGATGGGAATGTGAATGGGCTCAACCGCTCCGAAAACCTGCCTGCAAAACCCACTGTAGCCAAACACAGGGCCCCACACCCACTGCAGGGCGCCAACGTGACCTAGACACGGGTCCTGGCGTGGGGGGGAGGGGGTCAAAAGTCGCAAACGCTGGGTGCGTGGCAGCTGCCAGGGGCTGGGTGCGGGGGAACGGGGAGTCAGTGCGTAAGGGGCACAGGGTTCCAGTTGTCCAAGAGGCAACGAGTCGTACAGAAATGACGGCGGACGGCGGCACAACAGGGTGGAAGCGCTTGATGTCACCGAACTGCACACTTCCAGGGTTGGGACGGTCACCGCTGCGTGTATTTGCCCACGATTCGGACAAACACGGACCTCAGGCAATCTGACTCATGGGCACTGGGGCAGGCACGGGAGGATCCGGGGCAGTATTTTCCCTAAGAGCCCGAACGGGAAATGTGCCCACCGCCCCCCGCATGAACGGATGAAGACAGCAGAGACCAAACCGACTACAGGCCCCCACAAGCAGCGTCAGGGCCTCCTATCACCGAGTGCGGAGCAAAGAGCAGCCAGTTACTTAGATCAGACCAGAAACGGGCGACAGTACCTGTGCTGGAGTCGGAAGGGGCTTCCAGGGAGAAGGGAGACAGAGATCGGGAAGGGGCACCGGGGCTCTATTCGACACGTTCCCCGTGATCACCCATCAAGCTTACACTCTGCACACTTTCTAAACGCCCGTGACACTTCGATGTTAAATATATACATGTGGTCCCTGCCTCACAATGGTTCAACACACAAGCTTTAGACTTTAGGATGGCGCAAAAGCGACAGGCATTCATTAAAACCCATCCTTCAAACTGTGAATGTGGATCTTTCCGGGCTAATGATCTGTGCGTGGGATCGGTGGGATCCTCTCTCTGGATGTGGGGCAGTGGCAGGAGCCCCAGCTCCCAGTCAGCAACGCACCCACCAGGGTCTACAACTCACACTCACCGGCCTGCCGCACCCGGACCACCACTCTGTGCTTCACTTTCAGTACGTGTTCAGCCAATTACATGGCTATCGAACACTTACAAAGCAGGTTTTGTGTTAGATGATTCGGACTACCTGTAGGCTAATGTAAGTGTTCTGAACACATTTAAGGTAGGCGAAGCTAAGTTACAACGTTCACTAGCGGGGTGCCTGGGGGGCCCAGTCAGTTAAGCATCTGCGTTTGGCTCAGGGCATGATCCCGGATCCTAGGGTCCTGGGATCGAGCCCCGCACCCAGCTCCCTCCTTGGCCAGGATCCTGCTTCTCCCTCTCCCTCTGCTCCTCCCCCTGCTGTGCTCGCTCACTCTGTCAAATAAATAAAATTAAAATCAAACAAACAAAAAAACAATGTTCAGTAGCTTAAAAGTATTCGATGTATTTTCGACTTCTGGTCTCTCCAGCTTACGACAGATTTATGGCCACACAGACCCATCACGAGTCGAGGAAGATCTGTGATGGGTATATACACACACATACATTTCTTAAGCCATGAACCAAACACAATTCCTTCTTTTGATTCCCCCCGGAGGCTCCCAGGGAGTCTGGTCACTCGGGGATGTCATCTGGGGCAGGAGGTCTGGATGACAGAAAGCTGCAGTTATCCAAACAGGGGATGCCAGGGCCACCCGGAGGGGACCAATACAGCAGTGCACCTGCCCTGTGGGTGCCAAGCACCCAGGGC
This sequence comes from Mellivora capensis, assembly GCA_004024625.1. Classification (NCBI taxonomy): domain Eukaryota; kingdom Metazoa; phylum Chordata; class Mammalia; order Carnivora; family Mustelidae; genus Mellivora; species Mellivora capensis. The sequence goes on along the minus strand of PISX010005612.1, from coordinate 29,126 downwards.
CAAGCAGGAGGGCCCGAATCAGTACCAGGCAGAAGCAAAGCACAGCAGAAATCCCTGAGACACAGAGGTGGAGGCATGTCCCAGCAGTCGCTCCTCAAGCCTTGCGCCACATCCTGTTTCTCCGACTAAGCAAGCGACCGACTCCATGCCGGACGCGCCCTCTCCCACACTGTTCCATACCGTGCACCTCACTCCTCCTTCCTCTCACTCCCATCCTGGTGGGACGCTCACCCACTCAGACACACACCGGGGCAGAGCCGGGCAGACGCAGGGGCAGCTGGCGGAAGTGAACAATTGCTTGGTTATTTACTGAGGCCGAATCAGGCGCTGCACGGGGCAGGGGGTGCCTGTGACACCACCCGCCCTTTTATGGGACACCATTTCATGGAATAACACAGAATCGTGAGGCTGGGTGACAACACAACCACGCAGAAATGCACACAGGAAATGCCAAATGGAACACGGTCCCACACAAATGTCTGTCTGGTCCCAGTGGCACTGGGTTTGGGAGGAGAGGCAGACGGCTGTGGTCACTGCCTGCCAGGGTCATCCAGGAAGTACAGGACATCCTCCGGGAAAGTTGTGGGCCTGCTGGAAAACAAAAGTTGGGCAGGGCATGGTATCACCCTGCCAGCTCACGTGGACTCACAGAGTCCCAACAGCAAAGAGGCCTGGACAACCAGAGGTTAACCAGTGAGTCAGGGAAATGGGGCCAGAGAGCAAGCTCCTGGCTCAAGGCCACAGACCAAAGCCAGACTCTGGCCTCAGAATCTAGTGCTCCTCCCACCGTACCTCTACTGGCTGGAGGTGGGGGGCTCCCAGGTTCAATCTCATGTGCTAAACTAATCCTCACTTGTCCATGTCTGTGGATGGGTGTGTTGTAAACACACTAAAGGTCACCCCACCTGTGAGGAAGAAGACACACACGTGCGCACACCACAGCCCCTATCCGGGCAGCGGGGCCCTCAGCACCACGGCTGACTGGCACCTCCCCGCGCGGGGACGGAAGGCCCGCTGGCTCTGCCGCCAGACAGCACAAGCTCAGGCACAAGCTCAGGCCGTGCGGGCTGCAGAGTCAGCCCACGGACGGGAAAGTCCAACAAAGCCCAGGCCGGGGAGGCTGCCAGGAGCTGGCTGACAGCCAGGTTATGTTCAAGTCAACAGACGGTGATGGCTTCTCTATGATCCCCAGAGAAACTCTGAAAGGGCCCCAGAGTCGCTGAGCCCTGACACACGCCCAGAACTGAGTAAAGGATGCGAGACTTCAGAAACAAGCACATCGAGCCCCCCGCCTCTCAGAACCCCGAGCGCGGCAACACTCCAACAGGGACCCGCGGAACCTCAGCTCCCCGCGGCCCCAGGGCCCGCGCGCCATAGCAGGCTTCTGAACCCCAGCAACCCCGGGCTGCGGCTTCAGGGAACGTGTGCTCGGATGCCCACCCAGCGCGGCCCACTTACTATGCTTCTTGTTGCTTTTGCTTTTACCCGAAGTGTAACAACTGGAGCTCCGAAAACAGTTTATTTATGCAGCGAGTCCAACGATAAAACCCAAACCACGCTGACGAGAGCAGAAGCACAGAACTAGGTCTCATCGGTGAACAGCACAGGACGGAGACAGGAGTCCAGCTGAGCTGCGCCACACCGGAGGGGACGGTGCAGGTCCCTGAGCAGGAAGGCGAGCCGCCTGTGAGCAGGAGGAGCCCCTTCCTCCCCACCCCGCAACACTACTGCCACCAACCCACGGGGCTCAGCACGAGCTCACTCCCTTGGACCAGGGATGGCCGGGAGACCCAGAATGCCCCCAATGACAGAGAATGTCCTCTCTCATCTGGAACACCGGCCTCGGCTCTTTCCTTTAGATACCAAAGAAACGAGTCAGAAAGGGTTTACCCAACACAAGTGCTCACCAGACGTTCCTAGACAGCCAGCAACACAAAAACACACACCGGAAGTCTCGCTCTCACCTTGGGCCCCTCCAACACATGGCAGGAGACCCAGGAGTCCTTGGACCCCCGCCCGCCACCCCAAGGGATCAGATGCAGCCCAGCCTGAGCAGCCCGTATATGAGGGAGATGGGGTTGGTCTCCTTCGGGGCCTGTTGCACAAGCACTTGTTACTCGCCTACTGTACACGCCAGGCTCGGATGCCGCATGACAAAAGGCTCAGTCTGATTTCTAGCTCCTCCACCAGGACGAAAGTTTGGTGTCACAAGGATAAGGCAAGGCTCTAGTAAGAAGGAGGTGAGAACACTCTGAAAGTACACACACACACACACACACACACACACATAAAGGGTTCAGGTATGGGGCGTATCTCCCCTTCCCTCCCTCCACGGCCTGGGCTGGTAGGCCACATGTCTGCCTCCTCTTCCGACACTTCTCCTGGGTGACCTGGTCCCAGCACGACCTCCCTCCAACACAAGGGCACGGCAGGCGGCATCGCTCTGAGACACACGATTAACAGGAACAACCCCAGCAGGAGGGGAGGCTGTGGCAGCAGCTGCCCACAGCCAGGTCCTCCGTGGGGGCACCTGCTACACTCCGGGCCCCTCCTGCAGGTCTGCACCTTCTCTTTACGGCTTAGCCACAGGGTCCTCACTCCTGCTCTGACCCTCGGCTGAAGACGGACCAGCTGTGTGATCAGGGCCACGCCGTGCAGAATTAAACCCTCATATTTATGGCGAACTCATATTTTACAAAAGTGCAGAGGCAGCCGGATGGGACAAGAATAGTCTTTTCAACAGATGAAATAACTAAATATCCATATGCAAAGTAAGACCGCACAGTTTCACCTGAAACTACACGTGAAAACCTTACCTCAAGACAGATCCCAGCGCTTGCTCGGCAGTACACACAAATACTGGAGCAAAATGGGTCACAGACCCAAAGGCGTGAGCTGAAACTGTAAAACTTCCAAGGAAAAAAACAGAAAATCTTTGTGACCTTGGCCTAAGCAAAGATCTCCTAGATATAACTCCAAAAACATCAACCACTAAAAAGACTGACAAACTGAACTTAGCCAAAACTTGAAACCTGTGATCCTCAGAAGACACCATTAAGAAAAATGAAGACAAGGGGCGCCTGGGTGGCTCAGTGGGTTAAAGCCTCTGCCTTCGGCTCAGGTCATGGTCCCAGGGGTCTGGGATCAGGCCCCACATCGGGCTCTCTGCTCAGCAGGGAGCCTGCTTCCTCCTCTCTCTCTGCCTGCCTCTCTGCCTACTTGTGATCTCTGTCTGTCAAATAAATAAATAAAATCTTAAAAAAAAAAAAAAGACAAAAACAAACGTCTGGCACCTGTGCCCATGCCGCGCACGCTCTGGCTCTCTCTCTCTCTCTCTCACACACACACAGAATACAAATGGCTGATAAGCACGTGAAAAGATGTTCCACATCATCAGTCATCAGGGAAATGCAAATCAAAACCACAATGGGATACCACTTCATACCCAAAAGGATGATTATAGTGAAAAAGGTGGACAACAGGGGTGCCTGGCCAACTCAGTAGGTAGAGCCCAGGGCTCCTAATCTCAGGACCTTGAGTTCAAGCCCCACATTGGGCATAGAGCCTATTAAAAAAAAAAAAAGAAGAAGAAAGAAAGTAGACAATAATAAGTGTTGGCAAGGATGTGGAGCACTGAAATCCTCACACATTGCTGATGGGACTGTAAGATGAAACAGCTGGACAAACAGTCTGGCGGTTCATCAAAAGGTCAAACATAGAGTCGCCCTAACACCCAGCAATTCCTCTCCTAGATGATTACTAAAGAGGATTGAAAAGGGCCACACAAACGTTCAATGTTCATAGTAGCATTATTCATTATAGCCAAAAAGTGGAAACAACCCAACTGTTAACTGGTAAGTAAAATGTATGATATCTGTACACTAAGGTACAAGACACCTGTTACAACAGGGATGAACTTCAAAGACATAGTTCCAAGTGCAAGAAGCCAGATGCAAGAGAGACTACATGTTGTATGACTCCTTTTATATGAAGTGTCCAGAGAGGGCACAATTTAAAGACAGAAAGCAGATCAGAGTAATGGGATGGGGGCCGGGTGGGGGCACAGACTGACTGCAAAGAGACACCAGGAAACTTTGGACGGTGCTGGAAATGTCTAAAACCTGACTGTGGTGACCGCTGGACAATTCTGTATGTTTACTGAAGTCAACAAATCGTATGTTTACAATGAATGCACTGTATGGCACACAATTTATATCTCAATAAAGCCACTTAAAAAGTAAAATGAAAAAATAAATACAATGAAAACAAAGCAAATGTTATTAAATTTGAACTAGATACCTTTGCAGTACATGCTGAAAGTTCCACAAGCAAAAGAAAAACTGGACAGGAGATCTTAAAAGTTCTAACCACCCAAAAAAAAAAAAAAAAAAAAAAGGTGAGGAGATGAGGGTCTTAACTCACCCTATATTGTGGTGATCATCTCCCCATGTGCACACATATCAAATCATCAGTGTGTACACCTTAAACTTGCACAACGTTATGTCAATTTTATCTCAAAAAAGCTGGAAGGAACTGGACAAAATTATAGATGTGTTTTAAAAATTTAGCATCCAATCATTTTTCTCTGTTTGATATTATCAACAAAATTAACAGAGACCTGAAAAGATAACTTTCTCATCAGGTGCCTGGCAGCTCCATGGGGTCATCCCCTAAAAATCATCTGAACCCCCCTGGGCTCCCCAGTCCACCCTTGGGGAAACATATGAAAGTACTGCTAAGGTCATTTCTCGGACCGAACCTCCCTGAGCAAGGTGGCCCGAGGCACAAGGAAGCCGAGAGGACAGCTTCTGGACTGGACAGGTCCAGGAGAGCACAGCTGTGGTGCTCTAAGGTAGCCTACGACATTCACCTTGGGTGCCAGACCCAATCGATCAGTTGTGGCTGACTGGGGTGTTTGTTAATGGATTCTGAAACCAAGTCCAGACTTCGTGTCAAAGAGTGTCCCGAATGATTAGCAAGATCTACCACACAGAATCTGAAAGTGGTATTATAAAGGCCTTGTATTTGTGGTTTGTCCAAACACTCAAGCAAAGTGTGTCCTAGTCCCAGGTTCTATAGGAAATGCCACATTAAACTTTGATACCCCTGCCATGCCACAGCTAGGTGCTATTATGGCCTGCACTGGAATATTAGGATATTCTTTTTAAGCCATTACAGCAATTAGTATTTTATGAGGACTTAAGGTGCACTATTCTGACCAGTACACAAGCATCAACCCACCGTACGGATAAGGAAACTGTGACCCAGAGCGCAGAGCAGCTTGCCGAATGTCACTCAGCCTAAGAGGCTGGAAGAACATCAGAGATGGAAGAGAAATTCAAACAACCGCTTCAATCAGATGTGGGGATGTCAGCGCACCGGCCTCCAGGGATCCCCATACCCAGCTGAGCTGCCCCGCACTTCTGCCTGGGACATAAGCAGGCAATAAGGCCTTCTACCCACTTCTGAGTGTTCCAAAAACTGTGCTTTCTCCACCCCTCTATTTTCCCAGACACACGCCCTGTTGGGCTTCCAAAATCAGGGCAGAGCGGTTCTCAAATTTCAGTGGACATCAGACTCATTTGAGAAAGGGTTTCAATGCCAGTTCCCAGGCCCCAGCAGGTCCCAGGCAGGGCCTGCGCAATGCACGTTGAACAAGCTTCCCCACTAGTGGCAGTAGGTGGTCCTGGACTACACTTGAAGGAAACCTGGCCTGGTGGGTGTCCCAACGCCAACTGTGAGGTCTAGAAGACCCCCAGATCAGAACAGATTCTTCAGAAGCCAGGATCAGGAGACCCAACCTCAAAATCTACCTCGTGTCCAAATTCTCTGTCCTCTTCCTTCTTTTCTTTCCATGGCAAATGACCCCCATGAGAAGATGGAAAGGGAGGAACCCAAGATAAAGTTCTGGGTCAGGCCACACTCTTTACAGTCAGCAAAGCAGAGTGCGAACAAGTCGACTGGGAGTCCCGATTTGTGTTTCTGTCCCAGAGACACTTCCAACCAGCTCTCTGAGACCTTGGGCAAGTAACTTCCTCGCTGGTCTTCCTGCCACAAAAAAAAAAAAAAAGGCCAGAAAACCAGGCAGGTCCTCTCCAACTAGTCTCCTGTTCTCCAACAAGGACTCGCAGCCTCTCCCCCATTGATCATAATCTCCTTGGGCCGAGCGCCACTCCCCCTACCCACCCACCATATGCATAGGCACCAGGTGGTCACAAGAGACCGAAGCTTCTGTCCAGATGGCAGATGGCGTGGCGAGTGTTCAGAACCACTGCCCGGGTCGTCACACTAAGCCACCAAAGAAAGCCAAAACTGGCGATGGCGTGATGTCAATCCCTTTGACAATGACCACTTTGTAAGCACAAGCGAAGCGCCGGGCACCGTGCTAACCCCTCGCCAGCGCCGCACCACGAACCTCACCCCCGCCCTAGGGGGTTCCCACTCAGTCTCCCCTGTGTGCAGAACAGGGAGCTGAGGAGCACAGGGGCGAAGCGACTGACCCAAGGTCACCCCGCCGGAGGGGCCGGGACGCGGCGGCCCGGGGCCCCACCCACGGTCTGAGTGGAGGTCGCGCGGAGCCCCGGGCGGTGAGGCGCAGGAAGGGCCACGGGCCCGGTAGAACCCACCGCACGTCTGCGGGGCGCACCGCGGGGGCGCGCCCTGCCCACTCCGCGCTCTGCCCCAGGCCTCGCCCAGCTGTGCGCCCGGGGCCGCGCCGGCCGCTCACCAGACTTCGGCGGGTAGCGATAGGCCGAGTTCGCCTGGATGTCGATGTCCTCCACGCCCGCGATGCGGCGGCTCAGAATGGAGCCCATGGTGCGCGGCGAGCCGGGCCGGGCCGGGGCCTGGACGCGGGCGTCAGCGGCGTCCTCACGCGGACATAGCCCGGACCAGGCCACACGGAAACCCGCCCACCGCCGCGGGTACCTCGGCCTCCAAGCCCCAACCCCCAGCTCGCCCGGGGCCGCGACGCCACGGCGGCCCTCCGTCCCCCCCCCCCAGGCACGAGGCACCTCGGGAAATGGAGTCCCCTCGCTACCGAGGGCGACGGGCTGCACCGCAGGAAGCCCGCCAAAGAACTACATGTCCCAGGATGCCCTTCGCTGCGGCCCCGTGAAGATGCTGACCAGGACTCCGGGATAAACCAAATGGACCTGAATCCAGAGGGGAGGAACCATCACCCACACCGCAAACTGACTTTCCCTCTGCATTCCAAGCACGGCATTAAAATCCTTACTCTCTAGTCTCCTAATAATCTGTTCACATATAGATTCTTATAGGAACCCAGTGCCTTCCATTTACTCCCTCTCTGAAATATCTCCCTGGGCCACCGTGGTTCTCCCCGCTTCCCAGGGTTAATCTCCTGCCCCGTCCAGAAGAGGGCACACCTTTACCTGCCACCTGGCAATAGCTGGGAGGGAACCCAAGCCGGCCAGGAGTTGGGGTTCACAGGAGAAGCTAAGCGCTTCTTTTGGCCTTTTCCAGAACTCAAGGCTTCTCTTTAGCTCTACATCCAGAACAATTACTTGAAGACATAATTATACAGCCCCACAGACCTCTCCCCACTTTACGTATAGAGAAACTGAGCCACAAAGAAGGGACGGCTGCATATGAGGTGCTGAAGGCAAGTTTAAAAAAATTGGTTAGGGACACCTGGGTGGCTCAGTTGGTTAAGCGGCTGCCTTTGGCTCAGGTCATGATCCCAGCCTCCTGGGATCGAGTCCCACATCGGGCTCCTTGCTCAGCAGGGAGCCTGCTCCTCCCTCTGTCTCTGCCTGCCACTATGTCTGCCTGTGCTCGCTCACTCTCTCTCCCTCTCTCTCTGACAAATAAATAAATTTAAAAAAAAATTTTTTTTTTTAATTGGTTAGGATTAAAGGCCTACAGGTTGCAATGTACTTTCCTGGCTTTTGATTCACATAAAATTCTGTAAGCAGACCCAGTGGAGATTATTTTCACCTGCTCTTCAGTTGAGAAAGAAATGGTTTCCCAAGGCAAGCCTGCTGTAGCAGGAAAGCAGCTGGGGAGGGCAGCAGGTGGCAAAGGGTCTCAAATAATAAATGCACCACATTCCACATTAAAATGAGTCCTGCACCTCTCTGGAGGCCAGAGTCCAGTATACAACCTTCTATTTTCAGGGAACCTGGGAAGCCAAAATTAATAAAAGAGGTGAAAGATTTATGTGCTTATGAGTAGAGTCCAGGTCTTAGAAGAGCCTGATTAAATCTCTACTTCATAATCAAGATCCCTATGTGCCAGACATCATGTTGAGACAATCTAATTTTCTGATGTAGCTTTTATTTTCATTCCAAATTCATCAAAAAAAAAAGGAAGCTGGAAGAGGTGAAGTGCCCCACTTAGGCTGCACAAGAGATAAATGGTAATAGGGGCGCCTGGGTGGCTCAGTGGGTCAAAGCCTCTGCCTTCAGCTCAGGCCGTGATCTCAGGGTCCTGGGATCGAGTCCCGCATCGGGCTCTGCTCGGCAGGGAGCCTGCTTCCCCTTCTCTCTCTGCCTGTCGTTCTGCCTACTTGTGATCTCTGTCAAATAAATAAAATCTTCCCCAAAAAAAGTTAAAAAAAAAAAAAAAGATAAACAGTAATAAAGCTGAAACTTGTACCAATCCATACTCCTGCCATACTCCCCTGCCACCCCAAAGCAAAAACATTCCAATGTGCTAGCTTTCATGTCTCTTGCCACTAGGTGGGCCTGAAGACACCCCCTCCCTGTGTGATCTTCCCTTATCTTTATTAAATCACATAACAGTTATATGTATACACATGTACATATACCAACACTGAATTCAAATGACTGGCCTCCCTGCTTGGGGGGAGGCAAGGAAAGTAGGATAGACCCTGATGTTATTGAAAAACAACCCTAGAGCATGCCTTCCTGGGCCAGGTAGTCATTTCCATGGGCTGGATGTTTGATTAAACATTCCTCTTAGCAGAGCTTTGGATTTGCTCTTCTGTGCTTATCCATGCCCCGCTGGGAGACAGGCCCTTTCTGATTTGTTATTAGTTCTACTGTCAACATTTGTGCTGATTCATTTATTTATTCAACAAATATTTATCATGCAGCTACTATGTAACAGGCAATGAGCCAGGCTACAAGCCAGGCAACTGGTTTCAAATGGAAGAACCCTAGATGTGGAGCACAAAGGTTAGTGAGGAGAGACACTTAAAAGGTTAACGGGTGTATAAAAACAAAATGTGATGGGTGCTACAGGAGGATAGAGGTGCAATGAAATAATAGGGGAGATTTATTATTGATAGGGGTGTCAGGGAAGGCTTCTCTGAAGAGGTTTAAGGCAGGATTTGAAATACAAATAAGAGCTAATGGGATGGAGGGGGGCAAACTCTAGGTAAGCCAGTCCAAGTTCCAAGCAGGGGAAACACTATGTGCAAAGTCCCTGAGACTTCAAGGAGCTGAGTATGATCCAGGGGCTCAAAGGCCAGTGTGGTTAAATTCAAATGAGTATGGGAACAAAAGAGTGAGGCAGTGGCAAGACCTCAAGTCCTCTCAGTCAGCCAGCGCTGGGTCTTTTGAAAGAGACACCAGGCACAGTTAATGGGAACCTGGGCAGAGTCCCTTGAGTTCAGGCTTCTTCCTGAGCCTCCTGAGCAGGCAGGATCCTTGCCTATTCATTTTTGGGCTCCCAGAATCAGGCACCCAATGATCTGTGGAGTATTTGAAGGAATGGAGGTGGAGGGGCACCTGGCTGCCTCAGTGGAGCATAAGACTCTGATCACAGAACTGTGGGGCTGAGCCCCACATTGGGTGTGGAGATAACTTAATAAAATCTTTTTTAAAAGTGGGGGGGAATGGAGGTGGAAAGGAGGAGGCCAGAGCATGCTGGGAAGACTTTGGTAGGGCCCCCAACTTCCTAGAACTTCAGGTGAGATGTGGACACTACTAGAAATAACTTTTTGTCCCTGTCCGTAACTACTGGTCCCAGCTGTAGGGCCCCATCTGAGCTTGCTAAGAAATCCAAAGTCCACTCTCTAGTCAGGCTGATCCTGGATAAAAACAAGATTGTTTTTTCCTTTCCTGCTGCCTCTGGGAAAACAAGCAGGCTAGGGATGCCATAGGGGCCAGAGGAGTAACCTTTGCTCCTACCAGCCCCACCTGCCCCACCCCAGCCAGCCTGCTGGCTTGGAATTGCTCCTCCTGAGGTGAACAAGCCCAGACAGGTAACTGAGTGTTGCTGGATAAGATTAGGGGAAAGGGGAAAGGTACTTCCTGTTTCCTTGAGCCAGAAAATCCCCTAGTAGGCCCTGCCAGGGCAGAGCTCCCTCTCACTGGCCAGAAATACACCCTCATAGTCTACTGGGTACAGGTCTCCAGTGACTCTGAACACTGGCAAGAGCATAAGGGGGTGTGGATTCCAGCCTGTTTCTTCATCAGTAAAATGGGGCTTGGGCTCCCTAGAGTGGTCTGGATGCAAGCAAAGAGGTGCATACTAAAAATGGTAGGTACATTGAGTGCCAGGCCCCTGCTAAGCACTGCGAGGGAATTAATCCCCTGGGCAGTCCTGGGATTGCTCCACACTCCTAGCTCGGGTTCTACAAATGAAACGAAGCTCAGGGCTGCAGTAGCTTATCCAGCATCAGTCTGTAAGCACCAGAGTTGACTCATACCCAGGTCTGGCTCCAGAACCCGCTTCCCTTCCAGCATGCCCTGATGCTGTCCCTGTGTCAGAGACAGCAATAACCACTTTCAGGGCCACCTTCGTCGTGCTGGGCACTTTACCCACATTAATTCAAGTTCATGATGCTTTGTTAAGGAGCGGGCCCATGCTTAACAAGACCAGAAATCTCCTGGCATTATCAGGGTTTGCAAAAAATGGTGGAGCCTGAGTGATCCTGTGTGGCAGAAGAGACATGCCCCAGCCCCCACAATCCTGGGATCCTTCAGGCCCTGTCAGCCAGTCTCCCATTATCCTCCTCCCACTCACCAAAGCCAGAACCTCTGGAAGGGTTAAAGGACCCAGGTGGGGCTTCTCCCCACCCCTCCAGTGTGCCATAGTTCCCTCCATCCAGTGCCTTTCCTCTAGTGAGGGGCGCTGAAGGGGGGCGGGGGGCACTCCACTAGAAACAGACACATCCAAAACATCTCCTGATCTGGACTAGGCCCCTCCACCACCATTAGGACCTCACACTAAGCCTAAAGCCAACAACAGATGAAATATAGGAAAACCTCCCAATGACCTTTAGCCCAAGCCCCTAGGGCCTGTGTCACTTTCTAGAGAGCACTTTCCATACTTCTACATTTCCCCAAGTCTACATCTCTAGGGATTTTTGACCCACGATCCCAAACCGCGCCCCCCTTTCCCCGCCCCAGACAACGCTTCTCGGGTGTGCTCTCCGCAGTAACCCGGGCCGGGTCAGGGCAGGGCAAGGGAAAGGGCCCAAAGAACGGTTGCCCAACGGATGAAACTGGAGCCCAGGGAGCGCGAGGAACCCGTCCAAGGTCACTCAGATTGGGGGTGACCGAGCTAGACCTCTCCCCGGCCGGGATCCTGTTCCGAGCCCGCCCTGGCCCCACACGCCCAACCCGCGACGTCACCCGGAAGCGGCGCGTGCGGAGCTGTAAACACAACCCGCAACTCCCCCCTTCCCGTGCTCCCCAGTCCCGCCCCCGCCCGCCACGTGACGCGCCCCCGCCGTCCCCGACCCAGCGCCCGCCCCCGCTGCAGCCCCATTGGGCGGCCAGCTTTGTTTACCTTATATGGCCAGGTCCTAACACTCTCCGGCCGCCCATTGGCCATGGCGTGGCCTCACTCACTTGACGTCATTCGGGACAGAACGATGCAAATAAACCGGGGCATTCTGGGAATAGGAGTTCGGAGCCGCCCCGGAACTGGCTCCGCCAGGTCCTGGCGCCCGCACCTAGAAGCCGAGATTTCCGGCAGAACGCACGAGATTTTGCGTGGGAAAGTGGGAGCCCCGCGGGGAGGGCACCCCGAGGCACCAGAGCCTGCCCGCCTTGCCGGCTTGTTCGGGCGCAATCCCATCCCAAACGTTCCTCGGGTCTACTATGTGCCTGGCCGAGCGCCAGGCTGGAAAGGGACCCGCATCACGAGTGGGCGATGTGAGCTTGTGCTCGGGGCGCTGGGAAGACCGGAAGGCTTCCTGGAGGCGGTGGCTTTCTGCAGCGCCATAGAAGGCACATTCATTCATTCAGTGAAGGAGTATTTATTGGCGCCTACTGGGTGCCAAGCCTTCGGGGCTGTGCGTCCTAGTGCCTACGATTTGTGCCAAAATGTCTAGGGGCCCCCTTTCCAAGTGTGCGCCCATTCAACAGAGGGATGCCAGGCACACCGGGCCGAGAAGCCAGAGGGCCTGCGGACGCGCCCGCCCGCTTCCGCACACAGCAGGGGCAGCGTCCGGACACACCTCCCTGCGCCCCCCGGCCGGCCGCGGCGCGGGACTACATCTCCCAGCATGCCCCCGCGGCCCCGAGCCAGGCGAGGCTCGGTGAGTCAGAGCCGCACAGTAAATATTTGTATTAGCCGGAGCCGGCTCGCTAATGGTGGACGCGTGAGGCGGAGGAGCGCGGCGGCGGGAGGCAGCGGGCAGCGCGGCGGCGGCGCCATGTCCGTGAACATGGACGAGCTCAAGCACCAGGTCATGATCAACCAGTTCGTGCTGACGGCGGGCTGCGCGGCCGACCAGGCGAAGCAGCTGCTGCAGGCGGCCCACTGGCAGTTCGAGGTGCGCGGCCGGGGCCGGGGTCGGGATCCGGGGCCGGGTCCGTCCCGCCAACCGCGCGTGTGCGGGCCGGTGTGGACACGTGCCGATGCGCGCTCCGCCTGGGCCGGGCCGGGGCCGCGCACTCGGCCCGGTGTCCCGGTGGCCGCGCGCCCCGGCGGCCGGGCCCTAGCGCGCACACGCGGCTTGCGGGTCCGTCCGAACGGCGTGGCCGCGTCTACGCGGCCTCCGGAAACGCCGCCCGCGCGGGGTGGGCGGGAGGGGCGGCCCGCCCCCGCCGGCGCCCCGAATCCCCGCCCCCCCGCGTCCCCAGGCGGTCGGGATGCGGGGACCCCCCTCTTTTGTTCGGGTAACGGCCAGGGCGGGGCGGCGCCGCGGCCCGGACGGACAGTCGGTAGGAGGCCGGAAGGAGGACGCCCCGGGCGGGGATCGCGCGCCGCCCCCACCTCGGGAGCCGCGGGGTGGGACAGGCAGTCCCGGGGCCAGACGGCAGAGCCGCCCCGCACGAGTGGGTCTGAGGGTCTGCGTGCCCGGTGGGCAGAGTTCGGTGGCGCCTGTGTTCACGTACATGTGCACTTGTATTTACGCACGCGCCACGCTACGTGCGGGCATGTTGGCGTGTGTGTAAACACGCAGTCCACCCGGCGCGCGGGTGCGGGCTCTATGTGTTCCGTGTACACACACGTCGCCGTCTTTGCAGATGGTGCCCACGCGTGTACGCACACGAGTGTACCGGTACTGTGTTGGAGCCCCACACTACAGCTGCGGGTGTGCATCCGTGCACCCCGCCCCAGAGGCGAGCCCGGGTGGCCGCCTCCATGCTGGCAAGGGACTACCTGCACAGTGCACAGCGTGGTTTACATGGCTCAGTAGCTTTCAGTCAGCGGGGCAGGAGGTGGGGCTGCCCCAGTCCGGACCCCACCCACCAGGCCTCCCTGACCCATAGGGCGCTAGTGCCCGCAGCTTGTGCTGCCAAGAGGCCACCTGGCTTTGCCTAACTCAACTGCCACAGAAATAACCCAGAGTGGTATCTAGGAAAGAGGCCAGAGTCCTGGAGCTCCACCCCTCACAGGTGTAAGGTCACAGCCCAGCCGCTGTCTGTGCCCACCCAGGACCTGGGGGCCTCATTTCCTGGTGGAAAGGTGTTTGGGCCTGCTGAGGGGACAGGGAGCCAGGGCATTCCAGGGCTGTTTCCTGAGAGTGGGATGGGGATCAGAAGTGCAGCCCAAAGGTTTGGACAGCCTGGGGAAGCCGTGTCCTGTCCAGCCCTCGGGGCACTTTGCTCACCCACGGCCACCAGAGCTCAGGAGGGACCACTGCCCCTTTGTGGTCCTCACAGCACAAGATGGGAGGCTGCTTGCTCTGGGCAAGTCCCTTCCCTCCTCTGGCATCAGTTTTCTCTACATCTCCAGTGTGGGAGTTGACCTCTAATAAGTGAATGGCCACTCCCTCCACCACCCCCCAGGGCCTGCAGCCCCACCCTGCAGGAAGCTCCCTAATCAGCCTGTTTGTCTCAAGAGCTAGATGTGGCAAAACTCGTAAAACCACATTCAGGGCAGTTTGCTTGAGTCCCACATCTGCATACACTCCCTCCCAGCGTGGGGCTGGGCAGGCAGGTGTCTGGTGGGAAGTCCGTTGTGGGTCTGGACTCTGAGCCCAGCACAGAGCCTAGCACCTGCTGGGCTGTCTCAGCATGGGTTGGTGTCCGTCATGGGAATTACAAACGGAGCTTTAAGGATTGAAATGTCTGGAGAAAACTCTGTCCCTAAGAGGGGCAGGAGCTGCCTGCAGACTTGTAGCTCTTTGGTGGCTCCCTGAGTCTCTTTCACATCTGTAAAATGGAGGATAGGGATACTAGGGAGGTTCATGTAAGGTGAAAATGAGGTGTGAACCCCCAAATCTTATGTCCTTGCACGAAAGTGAGGGCTACCCCTCCCCCTTAGTAACCTCCCCCTAACAGCTCACAGGTTGAGGGCTGACCCAGGCTAAGGCGGTCTTTTTGGGTCCTAGCTCTGATTCAGGTGTTAATGAGGACAGATGGCTGCAGGGGGAGGGGGACCTGGGTGTTCTAAGTGGTGGTGCTTCGCTGCTGCTGCAGCAGCAGGTTCTCCCTGGAATCCCTGCTCAGGGGACCTTTGGGTCTGCTGCTGGGAATGAATGGTTTGGGTGTGTCCGGGAGCTCCCAGGTAGGAGGGAGTCTGGACAAGGTACTTAACTCTAGCCGGTTCCCACACCCTATTTGGAGAAAATGGGGTAGGGCATCTCCAGCAGGAAATTCCCAGAAAAATTCATCTGAATGTAAAAAAAATATAACAAAACCCCAGGGCAAGCCCTGGAACTCAGCTTGGTCTGGCTGTGCTGCCGGGGGGG
>PISX010005612.1:0-13944 GCA_004024625.1 Mellivora capensis | reverse complement strand
TCCCCCAGGGCCTCCAGATGAGCTTGTCTGGCACAGGCCTGCACACTGTCTCCTTTCCCGCTCCCCTTCTCACCAGCCTGGGTGCAGACCTCCTCCTGTCACCCTCCTGCTCTGCACCTTAACATTCCGAGGCAGGCTTGGGTGAGTGGGGCAACGAGTGCAAAACCCAGACCATCCTCCGTAATTCTGGCTCTCCCAAATGGAACGTGGATCTTAGGTTATTGCAGCAAGGGGGTGTGGGCATCTGGAAACCACCTCGTCCAGTTTCCTTGTGCAGATGGAGAAACTGAGGCCCAGATTATGGCAATCTCCCGTGGCCAGCCAAGGAGAAGGGGAGTCAGGTCATGGACTTAACATCCAGGAGTCTGTGCTGTCCTGAGTCTGGCTCAGTGAGGAGGAAATTGAGGGGCTCCTGGGTGGCTCAGTTGTTAAGCGTCTGCCTTCGGCTCAGATCATGATCCCAGGGTCCTGAGATGGAGCCTAGCATCGGGCTCCCTGCTCCACCAGAGGCTTGCTTCTCCCTCTCCCACGCCCCCTGCTTGTGTTCCCTCTCTCGCTGTGCCTCCATCAAATAAATAAAATCTTTAAAACAAACAGTTAAAGATGAGGAAATTAAGGCCCAGATTAGGGAGTTGCCACCCATGGAGTTGGTCTTTCAGTCAAAGGCCTTTCTCCGTGAGACCTGGAAAGGGTGCTGCCTGCTCCCCTCCCAAGGTCACAGTGACCACATTAGGTGTGTGCCAGCTAGAGGCAGCGTTGTGTCTTTACCCCCTCCAGACCTCTCCAGGAGTCTACGGCGGCTCCTTGAGGGGGGGTGGCAGGCGTCGAGTGGTGACAGGCACGCTCCTTCCACTCCCTTCTCTCCCGCTCGGTATTCAGGCCCAGGGGCACACCAGGCCCAGAGATTCTGGGAGCGAGGGCCTGAGGGTAATGAAATCTGGGCCTTCTTTCCACAGACGGCCCTCAGCGCCTTTTTCCAGGAGACCAACATCCCCTATAGCCACCACCACCAGATGGTAAGTGTCCCTGCAGCCCCAGGGGTGATGATAGGGGGTGCTCCTGGGTCGGGGCAGGGAGGCCTCGCCCCCCCCCAGGAAGCCACAGTGGCTCTCTGCCGTGGGGCGGTCTCCCTGGGGACTGCTGGTGGGTGTGCTGGGCCAGCCCATCTCAGCCGCGCCTTCCCTCCCTGAGCCCCGAGCTAGTGGTCCGTGTCCGGAGCCAGAAGGCAGCCTGGGAAGAGGCCCAGAAGCTCGAAGCCGTGGCGGAGTGTGGGTCTCCTCCTACGAGGTAGCAAGAGGCCAGGCGGCCGCCCAGGAAGGGGTTCTCACCCCAGCCTCTCTTTTCCCCCCACAGATGTGCACTCCTGCCAACACCCCTGCCACGCCCCCCAACTTCCCTGATGCCCTCACCATGTTTTCCCGTCTCAAGGCTTCCGAGAGCTTTCATGGGGGCGGCAGTGGCAGCCCGATGGCCGCCACGGCCACGTCCCCCCCGCCGCACTGCCCCCACGCCACCACCGGCAGCTTCGCGGCACCGAGCTGGCCGACTGCGGCCTCGCCCCCAGGGGGGCCACAGCACCACCAACTGCAGCAGCCGCCCCTGTGGACTCCGGCACCCCCCTCCCCGGCGTCAGACTGGCCACCCCTGGCCCCCCAACAGGCCGCCTCAGAACCGAGGGCCCACCCTGCCATGGAGGCGGAGAGATAAGGGAGGCCCCTCCCCCCTCCCGGAGGCCAGGACCCTGTGGGGCGGGGGAGAGGATGTCTCCGCGGGCCCCCTTCACCCTGCTCTGTCTGCACCCCTGTTCCCGGAGCCCTGGAGGGGAGAGACTGGACCCTGGTGCCAGCACACGGGCTGCCTGCGTGCAAACATGGGAGTGCAGGCACGGGGGCCCCCACCTTGCATGGATGTGGTTCAGTCTCGTCTTGGTGCTGGTGGACAGAACTTCAGAGAACAAGCAGCCTTCCCCAGAGGACTCGCTCGCCCTGCCCCACCCCAGGGGACTGCGGAGAATCGCCACAGCAGCCGCGACTTGGCTGGCTCCTGCCTGGGAGCTCCTCAGGGGCCAGCAGGCCTAGATCCCCACCCTCGGGAATGCAAAGGCTTCTCCGCATGTGTGTGTGTAGCTGTGTCTGTATTTATATGTATGTCGCTCTACGAGAAGCAACCTAGTTTATGGGGCAGCTGGACTTTGCATGTTAGAGTGAGCCCCCAAGTCCCTTGTCTGCCACCTGTCTCCCCAGGGCCCTGCCCCTCTATCCCACCCCCTGCTCAGCCAGCCTTGCTGTTCCCTGCAGAAAAAAGAATTGTGGGAAACTCCAGGACTCTTCCCACCCATTCCCCAGCGCCTGCCTGCTGGGGCTGCCTGCATGCCTCCCCTAGAGTCCGGGGGTACCTCACACCCTCTCCCTTCCTCCTTTTAACAAAAGAGAAGAAGAGTTCAAACCACCACCAGGCTCTGTGGTCTTGCCTCGCATCCTGAGCTTCGCTGCCGGGTGGCTCCGTGCAGAGAGGCAGGGCACTGACAGCCCAGAGCAGAGGGCACCCCCAGTGCCGCCTGCTTCCACATGGCACCCGTCTGCTGCTGTCTTTTTCAACCACAGCATGGCACTGGAACCTTCTTGCCCATCCAAGGCTTTTCCCATGAAGTTATTTCTGGCCTGTGTTCCCAGAAACCCTGCCTCCTGCCCATCCTTCCCTCCTGTCCAACTGGACTGATCTGAACTCCAGGGCTAACAATTGCCTTCTGGTCTGCTTGGGTTTCACGTAGGACCTTTCCTTGTGTGTTAGGGTCCCGGGACTGGCTGCAGGCTGGACTCTGCAAGCCCAGCCTCCAACAAACATGCCGGGTAGAGCAGGGCCCTCCCCCTGGGAAGGTGTGCAGAGCCAGTGGGGGCTTGGGCAGGGACCGGATGAGCCCAGGGCAGAGTCCAGCCTGCAGCTCAAACCTTTGGTTGCTAAGGAGACTGGCAACCTAGGAGCGATAGACAGGATCCCAGGCTGCTCCCAAGCTGGGCTGGGGTAGACACCTGCTCTCACCCCAAGGGAGAAGCCGCGGTTCTCCGCTCTGCACAACCACCCCCCTCACACACACACCTCTGGCTGCCCTTGCTGGGGAAGGGGCTTCCTGGGGCAGCCTCAGCCTTGCACACCTTGTGAGGGGCTGGGCGTTAAAGAAGGAGAGAGGCCAAGGTCTCTGCCCAGCCTGCGGTACAGGCAGACCTCACTCTTAGGATAGCCCGCCTGGCACTCGGGTCTTCTGCGGCTGATAATGTGGGTTGGCAAGTTTCTTCTGTTTCAGAAGGTCTGCTGGACTGCCGTCTCTGCGGTCCCCATGGGCAGTCCTGCCTCCTGAGTCAGGAGTTCCCAGAGCCACCGCCTGGCCTCCCCAGCCTGTCTCTGCCCTGCTGGACCCCGGACAGGCTCAGGGGTCGACTCTGTTCTCTGGCTGTTACCGAAGAAGAATGACCTCTGGGTCCCTACCCCAGCTGTTGCTTCTGTCCTGGAATCATGTCCTCACCCCGAAAACCCTTCCAGCAACCCCCCAGGCCTTCCCAGCAGAGGAGGTCTAGAGGGGAGCACAGCTCTGTTAAAAGGGGGGGGGTTCTTGTGCAGAGAGGAGGGACAGAGGGGCAGGACACGGGGAGGGGGCGGGTGTCTTGGGCCTCCTGACTCTTCACCACAGCCTTCCGATGGGAGAAATGCTCAGATGACTGTCAAACAGCCCCCCTCCCCCCCCCCCCCGCCGGAGTGTCAGGCAAGTATGTTTCCGTGGGCGCTTTGCTCTGTAGGGGTGCGTCTGCCTGGGTTGTCCCAGTGAGCCGGCGGCTGGGGTGCTGTGTGTGTCAGACGCAGGAGACTGCGCACCCTCAAGAATCTGCACTCCTGGAGGCGGGGCTCAACCCTGGGCAGGACAGTGGGGGCCCTGTAAACGACCCACAGTCTGGCTGCTCGGAGCTGTGGCAGTCCTGGGTTTCCAGCCTGGGCACTGTGGATATGTGGAGCTGGGTTAGTGTGCCATGGGACGTCCTGTGCTCTGTGGATACTGATGCCCGTAGCATGCCCCAGTTGTGACAGAAGTATCTGCAGACATGGCAAGTTGTCCCCTAAACCCGGGGTTCCCATGGTTGGCTACAGAGCAGAGCCACAGGGGAGGTCTGTAAAAACACCCGACTCCCAGGTCCCACGGCGGCGTCAGAGTCCCTGGGGAGAAGCCCTCACAGTATTTTCAGCGTCCTCAGGATATTGGTTGATCAACTTCAGAATAAAAACCACTTAATCATACACCTCGAAAGGGTGAACTTTAGAGAACGCCAAATGTCAAAGCTGTACTCACACAGCTCCCAGGTGATGGTGAGGCAGGAGCGGGATACACGTGCTTCCCAGCAACCAGGAGCCACCAGACTCATGACCCCAAACTTGGAGGGCATAAAGGTCCCCTGGGTGCTTGAGGCTACTGCTCTGGAAAAGGGCCCAGGAATCTGATTTTTCGTCATTGCCCCAACCAAGGTGGGAACCCAAGCCACAGCCAGGGCCTCTCCGAACTTACCAGCAAATGCAGAGGCCCTGCCAGGTGTGCTGGGAGCCCCTGGTCTGAGCAACTCACAGGCAAGAGAAAGGCTGCAAAAGCAGGCCAGACAAACTCGAGGAGGAGCCAGAGCTGGGAGCCTTCCTCAACTTCCCTAAGGGTGAAAGCTCAGAAGCCAAGCTGAAGGAGTTAGTAGGGGTCTCTTACATGTTCAAGTGTAAACTGGCTGGAAGGCAGAGGGGCTGGTGCAGGAACAGAAGGGAACAGACACCGCCATCCTCCGCTGGCCTTCGTCTCCGTGCCTCCTGGGAGCTGTCCCAGCGGCACACAGGGGAAACTGGCCTTGTTACCTCAAAGCCCAGCCTCTTCTGGGCATGGTCACCCCTTACCTGCCTGCCAGACTTGAGCGCAAATGACCATTTCCAAAGTTCTGCTCTAAATGCCATTTGCATCTATGACCTTGCTAGGACGCTAGGAGCTCTGTCTCATTTCTGAAGGGCGGACGTTGCAGCATGTGGGTGAAGGTCCGGCTTCCCCAGGTGACAGGCAGTGGGTGTGTCTTTCTGGTCCGCCGTTAAAACACCCGGGAATGCTAACTCGGGGGTCTGCAAACTCCTAGTGCCCTGATGTGCTTCTTGGCTGGTGTGACGTGCTGCTTGGCTCGCAGGATGTGCCATGTGTTCCTGAATGGCCTGCCAACATTTTAAAATCAGGAGAGTTTGTGGGAGAAGCCTTCCTCCTGGCTCACCTCAGACGTTTGTAACAGCTGGCCTGGGTTCCTGCAAGGCTTCGGCTGGCTGAACCGGAGCCTCCCAGCGGGACACAGCCAGCCTGGCTCTCGTCAGCCAGTCCACTCCACTGGCTGCAGACGTGTGTGTCCGATTCCTGTATCCAAATCAGTTGCAGTCTGGAGAGGATCTTGTTTTTCACCAGGAAGAGCTTCGCAAGTAAAAGGCTGGCTCCGTGGAGCAGAGGGGGGCACCTGGTGGATGAATGGAGACTAAAACGCTTGCTGTGGGCAGGCAGGGCTCCTCCTCCCGACCGCTTTCAAAAGAGAAGGGCTTGTTCTCCAAGATTCTCTCGGATGAAGGGGACACTCCCAGGGCCACTAAGGGTCCCCAGGGTCTGTCCAGGGCTCTCTGAGAACACCCTGTGGCTGGTGGTGGAAAACCACGCTGTCCCCAAGGCCAGCCCCAAACCAGGCAGTGGGCAGGGCCACCAAGGCTCTGGAAGTCTCTGAGGGGCTTTTATAGCAGGACTCATCTGAGGACAGTCTGGTTACTTCCCAGGGTCAGTGTTGGGGAGGCCGCCTGGGCTGGACAAAAGGAGAGCTTCTGAGGCAAGGCTATTTCCAATTCCTGTGTTTGGAAGTCTCTCCAGGTGCTTAGTCACAGTTTCTTTTTGGGCAATTGATGTGTTTCAGGTGCGCCTTAGAATGACTCCACTCTTTCAGGGGTGGGGGACGCCGGGTCCTCTCACACCCCATTCCAGGATGGCCGAGGCCGTGTCACTGGTGCAGCCCGAGATGCCGGGAGCCTGCTGGCAGAGTTCTCTGCTTTCCGAGGCCACTTTTCCTCTCCTGGGGAACAACAGCTGCACATACTGGTCGGGTGGTTTCCTGGGGATCCTGGTGATGCCATGAGCCAGGCAGACTGGGACGGTTGTCCCCCTGGCAGAGGAGGAGGCTGGACCCAGGGCCTTCTGAAATTCCCACTCTGCCGACCCAGTCCTGGTTCTGTCTGGTCCCCCAAACACCTTTCCCTGCTGGGATCGGATGGGCTAACCCCCTGAGGCACCTGCCTGGGGGTCGGGGCAGCCCCTCCCTCCAAGCTTCCTGTAGGTCCTACCCTCTGGGGCTGGAATCTGGAGGAGCAAAGATGCTGCCTGCAGCTCCCATCTAGGGCCAGACCAAACCCGGCTTGTTCCCCGGCAGCTTTGAGGGGCAAGTAGGGATGGATAGGAGGGTCTGAGAATCGAGCCTGGATGTGTTTGGGTGCCCGAGGGTGGGGACTGCAAGGACAAGCCTGGCATGGGATGCTTTTCCTGAACCGGGCCACAACTCCCTTTCCTGCTGTGGGAGATGATGAAAGTTGGGACCCTCATACCCATGTACGGCACCCAAGGAAAATAGCTCCTGGCCGGGGGGCTGGAAAGCCGAGGCCTCCCTGAGAAAACTGGACAGGTCCCACCGCTACCCCTGCCCTCAGACCCCCTATCTTCCCAGAACACAGGGCTAAGTCACCTCAGCACACTTTGCCATCGTAGCAGAAAATGTAGCAGAGGCAAGAAGGTTTGCTGTTGATTCTCTCCTGGGACTCCTGGGAACTCACAGTGGTTCTGGCTGGGCTGACCCTGGGGTGGGGGCCTGAGTAGACACCAGCAGGTCCACGCACCCATGTGGAGCAGACAAGGCCACCCTCTAAAGAGAGCGCCAGGCCGGTAACCCTCATCCACAGTGAAAAAAATGAAAGATTTTATTCTGGGAGAAGTTGCCAAAAATACTCATCTGTGATATGGGGGTGGGTCGGGGTCCAGAGTTGCACCAGCCAGTGCCTGCTAAGGCATCTTGAACTGTTAAGTCTCCTGGGTCAGGAAAAGCTTGGCCTCATTTAGACACAGTCCTTGGAGAAAAAAAAAGAGAAGTCAGGGTCTGGGAGTGGTCACAGATGAGGAGCTGGGGAAAGGGCCAGGAGATCATTAGGAAGGGGGTAGGCATGTAGTGTTCCCAGACTCTGATGGCCGCCAGGCCAGGGGACCCTCCCCCAAGCCAGCCCCCTGGGCAGCTCACACCATCCCCCAACTTCCTTACCCATCTGGCGGTCCCAGGGGCCTCTAGTGGATGTTGGGGCTGGGGGGAGCCATGTCCCAAAACCATGCAGAGCGAAATTTTTTAGACTTTGTGTAATGTGATAGACATGTCAGAAGTATAAGAAGCACAGAGGGCACAAGTAGACAGAGCCGGGAATGGAAAGGAAGAGGGAGAGAAGTTGACAGGGAGAAGGAGGGAGGAACCAGCCGCCTAAGGGGAAGAAATCAAGGCAGGCGTGCACAGTGGCAGCTGCCCGCTAAATGTCACTAGATTAGGACATTATGACCTCCTGGTCTGCTCTTTGCTCCACCAAGTGCACGGGCAGTTAGCACAGGAACCAGGAGGACATCAACAGGGGTGCAGGATTCCAGCCCTCAGTGGGAGAGAGCAGTCCCGGGATATTCCAGGGCTGTTGCTCATGGGTTGGCCAAAGAAGTAAATATAAACAACCAGGTTTTAAAAATATCCAATTCATAACCATAATTACTGGTGGGAATAATCAACATGAAGTAAAAAAAAAAAAAAAAAAAAGGATGCACACAGTAAAATTTGTTTCCCGTGAGAAAACTGGTCTTGTTAGAAATAACGGCCCCCAAAGAAAATGTCTTTGGGGAGTGTCTGGGTAGCCCCTGGGTGGCTCAGTGGTTAAGCCTCTGCCTTTGGCTCAGGTCATGGTCTCAGGATCCTGGGATCGAGCCCCGCATCGGGCTCTCTGCTGGGCAGGGAGCCTGCTTCCTCCTCTCTCTCTGCCTGCCTCTCTGCCTACTTGTGATCTCCCTCTCTTTCTCTCTGTCAAATAAATAAATAAAATCTTTTTAAAAAGAAAGGAAGAAAAAAGGAAAGAAAGAAAATCTTAAAAAAAGAAAAAAAGTGTACAGAAAGAAAACACCCTTGGGCAGTAGGTGTAATTGGAACTGACTATGATAGAGTCATTTCAGCAAAATAAAAAGGAAAGTGTTTTTATTTTTATTTATTTATTTTTTTTATAAAGAGCTTTTTTTTTTTTTTAAGATTTTATTTATTTATGTGACAGACAGAGATCACAAGTAGGCAGAGAGGCAGGCAGGGAGAGAGGGGGAAGCAGGCTCTCCGAGGAGCAAAGAGCCCGATGCGGGGCTCGATCCCAGGACCCTGGGATCATGACCTGAGCGGAAAGTAGAGGCTTTAACCCACTGAGCCACCCAGGCGCCCCAGGAAAGTGTTTTTAAAAGCCAGTTAGCTGTTGTATTGAAATTTGGTCAAGGAATTATATGGGCTTAGTGGAAAATTCAATCTAGAAAGCTCTGTACTCCAGGAAGGGTAGGATAAGAAGGATTGTGTTGTGGGTATTTACATGCATAGAGCTAAAATAGCCACTGGGTCAAAACGGGTCCCTTATGGAGGCCCCTGCCCCAGGTGCAGGCATCCGCCTCCACCCCCCGCCCCCCGCCAGACTCTCTGCGGGCAGGGGGAGAGAAGGGGAGGTAGGGGTGTGGGACACCAGGCTCACGGATTGGCGGGCTCCTCGGAGGCCTGCGCGCCGGCTCGGGGCTCGAGGAGCAGAGGTCTCGGGGGCCGGGTGGGCCCCGGGGCCTGCGGGGCGTCTCTCGGAGGTAGCGTCCGTGGCGGGAGCAGGGGCAGGGGCGGCAGCGATGGGGGCCGAGCTGGCACGGCAGGCGGGGGCCTGGGGGCGGCCGAGCGCGCCCTGGCGTGGGGGTGCTGGGCTGGGAGAGGCAGGAAAGTTGGTGATGTGTCCCAGGAACATGCTCCAGGGAGGCTGGCCGGTGGGGTCCTCCTTACTAAGGAGCTGGGAAGCTACCATACTAGAAGCGGTTTCCCACAGCTCACCCAGTCCCAGGCACCCTAAACTTCCCCGGGGGGGGGGTGACCCCAAATAAATGACTCCAGAAACGGACGCTGAACCGGACATGGATCTGGAGTCCAGGATTGGGGCGGGGGTGTGCTGTGCCCCAGCTCCACACTGTCCGCCCGCAGAGCGGGGCTGAGGATTGCAAGGGCTGACAAGGGAGAAACTGCGTGGGTGACCGCGCCCGCAGATCCCTGGTGCATGGCGAGAGGAATCCGAGGGGTACCCCCAGCCTAGCTCATGGGGCCCCAGGCAGATAGGCCCCAGAGAACGAAAAGGTTCCGTATCCCACCCCTGCAGCTAGTTAGATACCTGCGGACAGACCCTAGGCCTCGGCCCCTGGGATTGGCACGGGGGCCAGGAAACCCCGCTGAAGGGCAAACTAGGGACCCAGGATGGCTGGAGGCCATGGCCAGGAAGCCGGGTACTGGGTGGGGGTCACTCAAAGGGCCTACTCAGGCCCTGACACAGAGCAGGGGAGAGACGCATGCGATGGGGCAGGAGAGCCCCAGGCTGGGACTGGGGGGCTCTGGAAACCCTGCCAGAACCCCGGCTGGGCCAGGGAGTTAGGAGGGCAGATACTCACGGGGGTAGATGGGACCATAAAAGGTACTCGGGCGTTCACGATCATACAGGTTGCGAGTTGGGGGGTGTGGAACCTTCACAGCTTCGTGGAAAAGAAAGGGAAAGAGTGCGGGTGAGGGCTCCGCTCTTGCAGAGTTCGGCCCCCCTCCCGGAGACCCCGCCCCTCCTGCAAAGGCCCTCCCACGGGTCCCCAGACCGGCCCCGCCTCCTCCCCACACACACCTGCCTCCCCCTCCCACCTTCCTGAGTCTAGCGTTTCTCAAGGCATAGATACTCCCGCTGGGGCCAGACCGCCACTGTGCCCCGCCCCCACCTTCCCATCCCTCATCGCCGGTGTATACATTTTTTTCTTTGAAGTAAAATTTATGTTCCACAAAATTAACCATTTATTGATTTTTAAGATTTATTGATTTGACACACAGAGAGAGAGAGCACAAGCAGGGCGAGCAGCAGAGGGAAAGGGAGAAGCAGGCTCCTCGCTGAGCAAGGAGCCTGCTGCGGGGCTCGATCCCAAAGCCCCAGGATTACGACCCCAGCTGAAGGCAGACTGAACCACCCAGGCGCCCCACCATTTATTAAAAAAAATTTTTTTTTGAGTAATCTCTATGCCCAACATGGAGTTCAAATTCACAACCCCGAGATCAAGAATCACATGCTCCACCAACTGAACCAGCCAGGCGCCCCACAAAATTCACCATTTAAAGCAAACAATTCAGTGACATTAAGTTCATTCACAGTGGTGGGTACACACCACCTCTACCTAATTCCAGAACATTTCATGCCCCCCCAAGAAAAACCCTGTGCCCACGAAGCACTCCTTCCCTGTCCCCCCCGCCCCTAGCCCCTAGTGGTGAGGAACGTGCTCTTTGTCTCTGCAAACCATGCCTGTTCTGGACCCTTCACAGACCCGGGGCCGTACAACATCTGGCCTCTTGGGTCTGGCTCCGAATTTCATGCTTCAACCCAAGGCATCGTCTTTCTCCGTGTCCAGCCAAGAATCCACGACTGGTCCCCCAGACCAACGTGTGCATAAGAAGAGGGGAGTCCACGGGGGTGGGGGGAGGCTGTAAGAGTGAAGACGCGGGGAGGGCCCAGACCTCGCCCCTCAGGACGAGTTACAGGGGCACCAAGCTCCTTCCAGTAAAGGACACAGGATGGTTCCTTCTGCCTGGAGACCGTGTCCTTCCCTGGGTGTCCTGACAATTCCCACTTTGAATGTTCTTTCTTAAATACATATTTATTTATTTATATCTCATGGTCCCTCGTGGAGTAAAAACCCTAAGGGGGCGGCAACTTCATTTTGTCCACGTCGGTGTCCCCACTCCTATCTACAGTACACACAGCACCAGTGAGGGCTTGGGCGTGACCAGCTGACAGACCAGGGCCCCGAAGCAGCGGGGCCAGCAACGTGGAGTCTCCCTTCTAAGGAAGAACTCACCATCAGCCAGTAGCCTCCACGTGCTGGTGCCTCAGGGCTGTTGGCCACTCACGGCCTGGCCAGGGCTGGGGAGTGTTGGCTCAGAAGCCCCCCACCAGGCTGGCCTGGACCGTATCAGGTCTGCTTACTATCTGAGGGTCTCTGCTGGCTCCCTCCAATTCCTCCCTGCTCTGTTACCCCCGCCCACCTGCCAGCCCAAACCTCTTGCATTCCTAACTCTGTCTCAAGGTCTCCATCACCCGTTTCTTGAGCCTGAACGAAGATCTAATTCCAGTGTATTTCATGGGTTCTGGGTAAGATCAAATGCCCAATGGAGGGGTACCCTGAGGCCCCCACTCTGATTGCCAGGTGGCACCTGGATCCCTCCACAGGTCTGAGAGCGTCTCACTGCTTCCTTGCTGGGTGAGGGATGTGGGCCCAGGGCAAAGGTTCAAAATCGAGAGAGACCCAGTGAGCCTTGGAAGCCTAGCTCTGACCCAACACTCTCCCTGAGGTCCCACCGGTGCCTTGGACTCTCCAGGTCAGAACCCGAACTAGCCACCTGACCCTGACACCTGCTCCTCCCAAGCCCTCCTCTGCGGCTTCCCCACCTCTGCCGAAGCCAGAAGCCAAGGAGCTGGGAGCCTCTCAACGGAAAGGGACCCTAAGCTCTGGCAGAAGAGAACGGTTCCTTCAGGGCTTCGAGGCAGGCACAAAGCACTGGGAGAGCCCCAGGGGCGGGAGACAGCCGGGCTCACTAACAGGCGGACAAAAAGTTCTGAGAGGCTGGGGACAAGGGCAGACAGGGGACAAGTCATCCCCTGCCCCCCCGCCCCTGCCACACACACATACCAGATTGGCCAAGGAGCCTGGACTCGGAGCACAATGCCCCTGAGATGCCCCAGTCCTAACCCTTAGAACCTAGGATCCTGAATCATCCAGATGGCCCAGTGTAATCACAAGGCTCTGAAGAGGGAGGCGGGAGAGTCAGAGTCAGAGAAGGGGAGGTGCGGACAGAAGTGAGGTCGGAGCGAGGCATCTTGAGCTGGAGGAAGAGGTAAGGAATGCAGGAGGCTCCTGGCATGTGGAAATGGGGAGAAAACAGAGTCTCCCCTAGAGCCAGCCCACTGCTGGAGCCGAGGATTGGGGTTCCCCATAGGAACCAGCTGGAATGGGGGTCTTGATGCTGCAGCTAGCAGAATGACTGATTCCATATGTCCCCCACCAACCCAACCATCACCTACCTCGGACAGTAAGACAGTAAGGCCTCCAGCGTCTGTCCACATCTCTTCATCATTCCCAACCCCTTCCCAAGCTTCAACACAGGCAGACTCACCTTCCTGAGTTCCAACTGTGCCTGGCTTCCAGCCACCACAGGATCTTTGCACCTGCTATGCTCTCCACCTGGACTGCTCTCTTTCCAACTGTCCCCTTGATCCAACTGCCCCCTATTCTGTCATCAGAGGCCTCTCCTTGGACTGATGTCCTTCTCACAACTCTCCCATCCCCAGCCCAGCATCCCTCCTTCGTGAGGCCATCTGGCACCCCTCCCTAGGCCAGCATCCTTTGTCTCTAGGGTCCTCCCCTCAGGTCAGCTATTCACTGGTGTTCCAAACAAGAGGTCCTCACCTTCAGGTTATTTGCTTACAGTCTGCTTCTTCCACTCCTGTGGAAACCCTGGGATGACAGCCCATCTTTCTTTGTTCCCCCTTTGCCACCTGACTGGTACAGTGCCTGGCATACAGTAGAACCCCATTTCTGCAAGTGGCTGTGTAAGGATGTCCCAGTCTGGGATGGGGCGTGCTCTGAGCCCTGCCTGCACCCCCTCAGACTCCCCAGCAAAGCCAGGACATCTAGGACAGGGGCTCCCAGGAAGTCCTGACTCCTCTCACCTGCCAGCTCCTTCTCAACGCTGATCAAAGGCCGTGCCCCATCCTGGCTGGTCATTCGGCCCTTGTACAGGATGCCATCCACTCCCAGAATGTCCACCTCGGCCTGTTAGATGGCCCAGACCCCAAGTCATGGAGTATCCTCCCCTGCCTCTCATACATACAGGGGCTCAGCAGGCAGAGCACGGTGCCCCCATGGCTCGCCCACACCCAGGGTGTTTGCCATACTCACGCTGTCATAGTCCAACACTTCGGGGTCCCCGTAGGGGTAGAGTGTTGACAAGTCATAGGAGTTGAACTTGAGGCTGGCATTGCCAGGGCCATCTCCCCAGTCCTTCGGGGACCCCAGCGAATCCAGATTCCTGTCCTGGTCTCCAAGGTCCTGGAGCTGCTGTAGCCGCCGGTGTTCCCTGAGGTAGGCAGACAGGACAGCAGCTGCTGGGAGAACCCCCTGCCCCAGGGCAGCATCAGGATGGACGCAAGAGCCTGCTCAGTGGCAAGGTAAGACTGGAATTTCTTCCAGCTTGAGTTTGTGGGGGGCACTTTGGGCTGGCGGGTGAATACGGACAGGTGTCGTTGGGACAGAGGGGGAAAAACCAAGGCCTATGCTCCCCCAAATCCAGCCACCCCTGGGGACCCCGGTCTGGCCCAACAGAAGGCTTTTAACCTGTGATCTCAAGGAGGAGTCAGGCATAGGAAGGTGGGGGTGCAGGCCCAGGCCCCCATGGCTCTCCCCTTTATGTGGCTGCGATTGCTGGTCAGCCATCATCCCCCTACCTGGCCAGAAGGACCTCAGGCCAGGGTGCGTGAGGCAGCCGCAGAGGGTGGGATGTCAGGAGGTCGCGGGTGGGACTGGGACCCAGGGAGCCC